>WUQG02049849.1:7579-28946 GCA_011317285.2 Androctonus mauritanicus
CGTGTTTTGTGCGCGGGAAATGGCGCGAGAGCGAAAGTCGGACGAATCGGCTGATGAGGCGGAAAGGCGGCGCTCGCCTCAAAAACAAAAGCGCTAGATAAATTGTTGGTCTGTGCCGAATGGCCAGGTTGCGGGTCAGAGGGCCCGACGTGCACTTCTGCCATAATTAAACGACCGTAATTATATTGGACGCTTTCTTTTACTTCGGTCACGCAGTTGGGATTCGAGTCGCGCCTCCTCCAATATCAACAATCACCATTAGATGGCGCTGGCTTAGCTGTAGTCTCGAGTAATTTATTGACTTAAATTCTTTTACTGAATATTATTTTTAAATGTATGTATATATTTTCTTTCTTTTCAGTGCTTGGGGAGAAAGCTTCTTTCTATTGATCGAAACTGCCTTCATCGCTTATCTGGTCCTCTTTTACCAGGGCCATAAAATTGGCGGACATCTCTTCGTGGCTCTGTACGCCTTTGTCGTTTACCTGTTATTTGGAGGGACCACACCGAAGAACCTCTTATGGAATATGCAAGCTTTTAATGTGCCCATAGTAGTAGCTGGCAAAGTGAGTATCCTCCCGAAATCATGTATTACTCCAAATTACTGTTTGGCCTTAAAAAATCTAAGCCCGCTGACTCTAAATTAAAACAAAGACCAGTAATTTGGCAGAGTTAATAGAGGTCTGCCAGTCGGTCCGCCCTCTCTACTCTTTAAACCTATTGAGCGGGACACGAAAAACTCCAGTTGTTGGATATTTTTATCTTCCACCTTAATTAGTTGTTCCTGTTTGGGTTAATTATTTAAAAATGGAAGAGCCGCGTGCTGACTCATTACAAGAAAGCTATTGGCCCGCTGCTATCCTGTTTCTCTTCGGAACCACACCCTGACCGACTATCGCCTGTGTGCCTTACTACACCTGTAGAACTGCGGGTCAATCATTTTTTCCCACCTCGGTCAGGGGGTATAGTGATTACATTGCTGTTCCCAGGGGGCCTCAGCCCCTCCCCCACTGCCTATAGCTAGGAGGCGTAGTTGTACCAGGGTGTTTTTTTTACCGTATGTAACTTCTCTTTCGTCCTGATGTTTAAATTAGTAATGGCTAGTACTGGTTGGCTGTATTTCGTATTTTTTTTCTTCCCGCTTTGATGGGCCGATGTTATATAGTGATTGTCGGTGATGGAAAAAACAAGTTATAATTCCTAAAGTCCAGCATTGGTGAAGGCGAAAAATGACCCTGACAATTACAGGTGGGCCCAGGTGTTGAATCTTCACCACATGATCCATGAGACTAGCGTGTGATGATGGATGAGACAGCTTGGAAACCACGTGGCCACTTTCCACGCTAGTGGATTGGAAAGATTTTCAAATTTAGAAGCGGGCCCAGCGTCCAGCATCTAAATTAAACCCAATTCCATAGATGTATCCTAATAGAATGCGTTTAACCGGCAGTCCCGTTTGGGAGCGTCCGGACTACAATTTTCTAAATTACCATGTGTCCTATAAACATGGTGATTTTCCTACCTCCGGTTGGGGAAGAAATTAATTCACAGAGCTTCGAAAGGTGGGACGCGCGTGCACTCTTTTCTCCCTCCCCTGCAGTTCCCTTTCGTATTCTCCTACTCAGCTGGACTAGTGGGGCAGTCTCGGCATTCCCATGCTAGGATCCCAGTAGGGACACCTTCAAATTTGACGTTGGAGCGGGTCCCATTTGTCAAACTCCAGCGGAACATTGAGCATTACCGATTGGATTTTTAATAATGGATATTCCTCACCTAATCCTGGCATGTCCGGGACAAATAGTCGTGGCGTGACAATGTTATAAAATCACAATCCAAACAAATGTATTTCGTAACCTCTCCACTTCTGTTATTTTGTCGAATTAGAATGGGGAGTTGTTTGCTTGATCGATTCTCAAATTATTCCATTTGTTTGGTTACGACGGAAACGCACCGTTTCTCGCCGTTTAAGTCTGTGCAACAGACGATCCACGTGACGCGACATTGTCATGATAATCTTTCGTCACGTGACCGAGCCCCAGGGTCTGTACCTGGCGCGACAATAGCGACACGAAACGGCGTGATTTCGCAGCTCACCTCCAGCCAATAAGGTTGGTAGAGAAGGAATAATAATAATAATACATAAATGTAGGTGTAGGACGCGTGAAACTGGAATAAGGGATAATTGGGTGCGTGGGGGTGGATTTTTTTTATTATTGTTATTATCAGGCTACTTTTTAAAATTTAGTTGCGCACTCTGTGATGTGTGAAGGTTCTCCCCTTTTCATATGTTAATCTTTGGCGTTATTGTTTCGTTTGTTGGCCATCTTATTGTTGCTGTTTGTCCAGCGGACTATGGCCATCGGGTTTAGCTCGGGGCAGATTGTTGCACCAGATGCTTAATTGAACGACGATATTACACTAGAATTAATAGAAAGATGTGGCATTCATCTTTGGTGTCTGTGCTCGAAGATTTTGGCTGTCAGCACCCGGACCGCCAGAAAACAATCAACATCAGCCTCAGGCTAGAGGGCGGACTGTGATTTAGGGTTATCGGAGAGTGGCTTAATGATGCTCTAATTATTGTAATCTGATAGTTTGGGTCGCGACCTCGGGGTCCCTGGCGTTTGGCTGATGTTTTTAAGTTGGCACCGGTAGCATCCCTTCGGATATTTATTGTTTATTCGATTATCCTTTGAGCTTACAGGCCGATGGAGCGATACCAGAATCTCCCACTCCTTAATTTCTACACATTTAGCCCGGGCTAGGCTTAAAGGACGCTAACCAAATGGGCTCTTTGTGTTTTTTACACTCGGTCGAGCGGGCAGGGAAATTTGCTGCTGATGAAAACCCTAATGAACTGACCACCCACTGACCTCCTGTCAAATGCACGCTTTGGCGGGTGTGGTAGTGCGAAGACAGAACTGTCGGTGGGCTAATTTGTCCGCATCCGACGTCATCATCAGCTGGTGGTAGCTGCGGTGACAAATACTGCAACTTTAAACAAGCCAGCCCTTCCGACGGCTACATCAAAGGTGACATAACCGGCCCAATAAGATACTCGATAAGATACTCGATGACGTCATCGGGTAATAGCGTAAGTGGGTGGAACGTAATTAACAAGCTATTCCGTAATATGTCATATATGAGATGTTGCCTTTTGTTGCGGGAATAACAAGATCTTAAGTCTGATCGGTTGACTCACGCATCTTGTATGAATTTCTTTTTCCTGTTTGATTACTAATAAATCTCTATTTTTTCTCACTAGATGGTGCAGGCTGTACAGAACTATAAGAATGGACACACGGGTCAACTCTCTGCCAGTACTGTCTTCCTTCTCTTCTTGGGTTCTTGCGCCCGAATTTTTACTTCTGTGCAAGAAACGGGCGATAGTCTCATCATCATCACTTATATAGTAGCCAGTTTGGCTAACTCCATCATCGCTTTTCAGATGATCTTCTATTGGAAAGCCACAAATCAACTGTTGGAGCAGAAGAACAAAAAATCTTAATGCGTTTTTTATTCACAGAGAATGTATTATGTACTTTGTTAATAAATTGTTATGTTGAATTTGTATTTGTTTAAATTAAAAACAAAACAGCCAATGGAGGTAGACAAATATCTGTTTTAATGATTTCCAGATAAATTCCGCTATCTTCTGTTCAGATGACAGTTCTGCAAGACATTCCCAACCCTCCCTTCACGCCTACCGTTTGTCACAATGTCGAGATGGGTGAAAGGGGTCCAGATACACGAGATGAGATTACATCTGTGGCCCTGTATTGTCATCGTGTCCCTGGCCTAATCAGCCGGCTACAACTTTTTTCCTTCTTTGGACTATCTCCGCTTCCACCTACTATCCCTCAACTTTGCCAATTACCTTCTTCTCCCCTTCACACGTGGGAAATAGCACCCCTTGGACAATTGTCCTGTTTTGACGCCATCATTAGCCAATGTATGACATCATAGCAGAGTTTTACAGTTAACCATTTAATGCAAAAATTCTCCGGATATAAAAGTTGATCAAATTTGATGATGTAAATGAGCTGGCAGTTTTCTGTTTGAACTAGGTGAGAGCTATGAGAGCTTACACGTATGATCCCACATATTAAAACGGGGGTGCTAAGATGAAGAGAGATTTAAAGAGGAGATGTGTTACTGATATCGATTTGGTGTTAGGATCTGGGTAATCTGTTCTGGTTTGCGGGAACGGGAGGAGACAGCCAGGGAATTAATAAACCTGCAGACTTAATATCCCGAGACCAGATATTCCCCACTTGTGGTTGTCGTTAATGACCGCACGAGGAAGCTAATGGCCCGCTCCCTATCAGTTCGAAACGAGACCGTGGGGCAAGAACGAAACGCGGGAATCCTTTTTTTCCTCTTTCTCTTTTTTTAAGGGTGAGCTAGAAAAGTAAGTACATAATTACAATACAGTTGGTAAAGATAATGGAGCAGAAAGGCGAAATTTGATATATCGATCTGGCCAACGCTAAACGACTCAATCGTTTAATGCATCAGGAACTGCACAATTTCCTTATCTATCCTATTTACCGTTTTTACTTTTAAAAAACTCGTGTCCCGTGTAGCACCGCAGCTCTGCTAGGAAGTCAATGAAGGCACGTGTTAGGAGCATAATTTACTATCGCCTCTCTTAATTATTACAAAACAGTTGTATTGTTCTAGTAAAAAAGAAAATGGTTTACGTGATATTAAGCGTTGCAGGAAATGACTCACGCGAAATTTCGTGAAGTTGCGTGATGCGGGTAATACACTGACGCAAGTTTATCTACTTTTCATTGTTCCTAGATGTTTGGTTGTTCATTGTGTTCTTCAGATAACGTGTTTCCTGTTTCGAGCACCAGGTGGCAAGATAGTTCTAGTAGGGACAGCGACCTTTCAGGCTGGGTGTCGTATGGTCGTGATGTAATATCAAAAGGTAGAAAGGTTAAAGGTTATTTACGATCAGCAGTAGCCAGGTCGAGGTGTCGTAATGTCGTGATCTATCCATTTAAGAGCGAGTATATACTCGTGCTTCACGTTTCTATATATATTACCCTATTTGGAAAATTTTCCCACCAAATTTTACTCTGCAAAATATTCCAGTTCCCACGAGAAGAAGCTCTATATTTTTGGTAAATGAGTCATTTTTGTGGATCTCGGTGGTCCTGATATTGTTAAAACGAAACTCGAGTTGAATCAGTTTGTAATGCGAAATGTTTAAAATTTGGAAAGGTGGACATGACTCACCTTCTCGAATTTGAAGTCGGGGCAATAAAAGGTGGGGTAAAACAAGCCAAAGGCCACAAATATTCTTCACTTAAAACTTGACCGTTGATGTTAGTTGTTTAGAACCCCCGCAGTTCTTATCCCGCTGTTTAAGGGAAGTAATTCACGCTCTGGTCCAACTTAGACACTTTTAATGTCTTCTATTAGCTATGTGGAATTTATTAGTGGAAGGCCGCATACTTTACTCGACCTGTTGAGAACTGATCGGAAAGGAGGAGGAGAATCTAGTGTGTTTTCTCTGTGAATCCACAACTACCACCATACACGGCGTTTTATTCGGCGAAATTAGTTACAGGCCGATTTTTAGAAAAGATCGATAAGCAATTGGATCTTGGTTGTCTCCACTAAAATTCCCAGCATTAAAATCCAAAAGTTGAATTCTAAAATGCCCGTTATTTTTTGTAGCTGGTTGACGTCACGGTCATGTGACATCACCCACTTCCGATCACGGATGGCGATAAGGGAGGGTAACTAAATGAAGATGCAGGGTGTGGATGTGACGAGGAGGCGGTACTTTGGCGGGCTACACACCAGATATAATTTTCTGCGGTATAATTATCCCGATATCTGCACGTTCATTGACACCTACCCTTGACATTCGGTAATCAGTTGGTGACCCGCAATCTCTACCTTTCCTAGTTGTTTTCCGGTCTGTAAGGCAGGCGACGACCAATGTCTCCCGATCATTTTTTGACAAGACGACGTGAAATTTAGCCCGGGCAATAGGCGATGAGGCCGAAATTTGAATGCCGGCTGGCAAAGGTGATTCCTAATGTCCTACAGAGACGCCCGACTTTCTTTGTCGCTGCCGTTTAAAGGTTAGAATTTCGGCCGTTTTGGGAATATTCCGAAAAAGCCCTCCTCCAGAACTGGTGTTAGGAAGAGTTCCCGTGGCATGAGTCTGGAAGGGGAGAAACGACCAGGCCCCCATTCAATGGACGAAAAAATCCATCGAACAAAAGTTGTACTCGGTATGTTTGCTGTAGTTCTTTTGGAGTGTTTGGTCAAACCAAGCGTTTTTAAACTCGGTCCTCTGACTAGGCGCTTCTCTCAGACGCTAATTTGTCCAGCCAAAAACGATTCTACCGTCTACTCGGGCTAATGTTTAGAAAAACCCTTATCTGCCTAGATAGGCATTTTTCGGTTAGTCTATCCAGTCCAGCTACATTGTATCCGGTAGGATGTTTGTTAGTGGCCCGAGGCGCGAGCTGAGTCCTTTTCCATTTACTCCCCTCATCCCCGTTCGGTCGCAGGTGTGAAACTTAGCCCGCAGCTATCTTCGCCGTTTGTTACTGGAACATTGAGGGTGGAGATTGTCGTTGACATTGGTAGATGAGCGTCAGAAGAAGGTAGCGTGGGGACAACTCGACTGCGTCTGTCCTCGCACTCCTTTCTCCACCCCTACGCGGATCCGGCCAACATTATCAATCAAAAATGGAAAAATGCATTATAAAAAGATTATAAAAGTATCTGTCGGGTCAGACCCCAAAGGGGATGGAGGGTCATTAAAGCGTATCCCTCCTGGGGTGTGTGTAGGTCCCCCGCACCTGGATGTTCGGTATGTCAGGTATGCGGGGATGTTTTGTCACAGGGAGCTGTCAGGCTAAACCACCGAGTGTGACGTCGGAGGAATTGGGCCCGTGTACAATGGCGATTACGTGCCAATGAGATTGATACCGATCTGTATCGTTTGCAACTTTATTAGCCGAGCTGGAGTGGGTAACGGAGAAGACTTTTCAGAATTCGTCTGGTTGCTATAGAAACCGGCTCCGAGTGGAGAAAGAAAGAAAGGAGAGAAAAAAGTTCCCAACCGTAATGGTCCTCGACTATCTGGTTCTAACTAACCCTAATGGTATCCACCGTTTATAATTGACCGGGTCGGTAGTATTTAAGTTTTTCCGTCCAACCGACTCTTAGTAATGCCTCTATTGAATTCAGTGAAAGGACGGTGTCTGTGTGCATCGCTGCCGGCCTGTTAGGCAAAGCGTGTTGTTTTTCTACTTCAAACTCACCCAATTCAGCCGACCAGAAACAACCGAATAGGCCTTGTCTCCACCATAATTGGATGTAGGTCCGATTTCTTGCGTTTAATTTCTCCTTCCCAGCCCTTACAGAAACAATAGTACACGTCTTGTTTACGCGCTGTTCCCAGGTGTCTTTTTGGATGGACAAGGTCGAGGGAGGAGCCAGCTGGTCACAAGGGTGATTCTTTTATAAATTGTATACCGGTGGGTGAAAAATGATCCCTTCTGACAGCATAGTCATTTCTTTCTATTTTTAAGTAAACAAATACCTTGTTTATGTTGTTTGAATAAAGAAATGTAAGAGCCAACGTTTGACAAAAATATAAACATCATTTCCCGCCACTTTTTTCTCGGCCATCCAGTAAAGAAAGAGCTGCTCTTATTAATGAGGTGTCGCTTAAACAGATTTGATATTAAAGAATCGCATAATTTAAACTCGGATGCTCTACCAACTAACTGGTTGACTTTGGTCGAGGTGTACGAGTCTTTTGGCTGGTTGGCATTTGTTTGTCGACAGCTTTTGACAGTATTTCTGCCTTCCTCTAATAAATTAAGTGGTAAAATTTCATTGTTTTGTACTTGAAACGGGCAACGCGTCTTATTCATCACCATCATCAGACAGCGGCACACAGAAACATTGAAAAATAGATCTACAATTTGTCACCGTTAGACTGTTAATCGATAATATATAAAAGTAGACAAAACTGCGAAAGAACCAGTCTTCAACCCGTTAAACGGGGGTGGAATCGATTTTAGTTTGTGTTTACCACCAATTCATTTAGTGGTCTGTATCTGATGGTGTGTGTTCCTTCTGTTCCAACGCCCATCGTTCGATATTCAGATAAGCAGAGTTCTTGGTAACGACATTCAAATCGTTCTTGCTGTTTCACTTCGCGCCCGTTAAGATCATCATTAATCAAAAGCAAAGACAGTCCGGTCCCGAGGTGATATCGGCCACCACGATAAGGCGGCTAATTTTACAAATTGTAGACGCGTATCCGGCGTCTAGAGTGGAACCATCGAAGAAAAAAATCGGGTCAAGAAGAGCTGTCGAAAGGCCAAGGAGAACGTATCAATCTGAAAGTTTAGTTTTTCCCATACGGAGGAGGAACTGGGATTTTTCTCTCTCGTCCGTTTGCAGCCTTACCGACTTACTAACTTGGTACCCAAGTTTTCTCCAAATAAGTTAGATAAAACCATTTATAAAATAATGTAATTTGCACAAAGCCATAAGATAAAAACCGGGATTTAGCGCATTAGAAACTTTGGCGTAGTTCAGAGGGGGAGAAGAGAAAATCGGGACAAACCATTTGAATAATTCTCCGAGTACAGCGGGTGAGAAGAGAGCATATTTTTCTGCAACCATTAAGAATGGTAACAAGATGGCTCAGGTGTAGTGATTTATTTACTTTTTCCTACCGTGGGTATGGTACTTCAGTTATCCCCATGGTTGCTATAGAAACACCCCAACTTGCCTGGATTGGACAATTCAGGCAGAAGGACCGTCAAAAGCTTGAATAAAAAAGAACGGCGGGTGACCTGGAATATTAGCAGTCTTTGTCCGCATCGAACCATTCGTCGTCTTTCTTCTAATCAACTTTCCTCTTTGGTTGTGTCTCGCCGAATGAAGTTATCATTGACTAATAATGCTCCTCTTCTCCCGTCCGCCTTTAATCAGCTTCATAATGGATATAACCCTCGGATATAATCACACCTTCCACCTTTCTAAATGATTTTGCCTAGCCTAAAAGAAATCTCCACTTTTACATACATCTAGACACCAAACTAGCTTATAAAGGCTACATACATTAAATCTGTATGGCCCCAGGCACCCACATGCGAAATATAAATTGTAATTATTAAAATTTCCACACAGGTGTTGCGAAATAAGACACATTCCTAGAGTGATGAGGCGCGAGATGTGTGACATACACGACATTTTTACTCGGTCTGGATATCAGATCGGCACGGCCACACCCAAAATATTCATTAGTCATGTCAAAGCTTATCGATACATTTTAAGCGTGCGAGATTTCTTTGGTTGCGATATGGGCCAGCTTTGGAAGAGGAGGAGGAAACCAGAAGAGAATCGCTAACTGGTTTTCTATTTCAATTTCTCCTCTGTCTCATTCGGCTTTCATTTGACGATCATTTTACAGTCGGCATTTTGAAGGGAGGGATGAAACTCGAGTCTCCCGCCGAGCGCAGTGCTAGTAATGTGGGGGCGTGTCCCGAAGGCGGGGCTTCCTTTGCCATGTCCTGAAATTCTGGGCTATGACTGATGATCCCCCCTCACCTGAGCCCTTCTACCTCCGACTATAACTTCGTTACGTTCATCTTTGTTCGTCGGGGGTTTTCGGGGGGCGGTCGGGTATAAAGAAGTGGAGAGACTGGTTTTCTATTTGGGGGAGGGAGAATTTCCAAATAAAAAATATTAGAAAGAAAAAAAAAATGTGTGGTAGAGCTGGGGAGATTAAAAGTTAGAATTCTGGTGGTATGGTAAATAATAGGGCGATTGGTTAAGTACACCAATGGGCTAAAGACGAAATGTGGGAGATAATTTCCAGCCAGGACTGGATTGGATGAGACGGTATAAAGCCAGGTATTGTTTTGGAGAAGGGAAGAGAGCGCCGCCACCCGATTGTTATCGCTCGGGCGTAATTGTTAGCAGGCGCGATACGTGGTTGGCACCAGGAGAAGCTACGTAGCCATTTACTAAAAGGCCTAACAGTAAACTGGTAAGTCTCTCTCTTCTAAACTCTTCTACGCCGAAGCTAGGCTCTTTTTTTGTTTCGCTTTACGCCTTTAAGACAATGACCCGAATAGAAAAGTTTTTGACAGCTTTCTGCCCAAGAGTTCTGACACTGATTGGACTTAGTTCGTATACCTGTCATGCAATTAGGCCTAGACATCCATCTTCGTTATGCTGTAATAAATCTGACCCTTCACGGAATGTGACCAGATCTCTAGCGCCGACTTTTAGCAGTCTTGGTACCAAAAATAGGTATGGTCGAAAGTTTGGCATCTATGGATACGATCGATTGTTGCCAAACTTTCCACGAAATTTCTCATTCCGATTGGTTCTCATACTTTAATTCTGCTAAAAGATTAAAATGTGGTCGGCTTTGAATTTTTCCAACAGGGCCAATAAAAACAGTGGTTTTTTTTAGGAAATTTGTGCGCCACTGTTTTAAATGTTTGGACAGATTAAAGAGCTACTCGGAATACTTAATCTAGCCGGGATGTATTGTGTTGGAAGCTTAGAAAGGAAGCTAAATTTAATATAGTCAACCAGGCGGACAGAATAGAATTTCTCGATCAATTGATTCCATCGAAGTTAGCTATTTCCATGGCGTTACATAGCTCCAACGTTGGTTATTCTCCAGTGGAATTAGGGGAGGCAATTAGGCAGGCAGATATCAAGTTTGGGATTGATAATCTAAGGTGTACCACGCGGAGTTCGAGTGTTGCCCACATCTATTATTTGAGTGGGTGTATGGTAGAAAATAACAAACGAATTTACTGTTTGGTGTTGTTAATAGTCAGTAACGATCCATGCATTTAATCTGTTCGAAGAATTTGGTCAAAGATTCGACTTCCAGGCGAACAATGTGTCCTTTGTGAAACGCTCTCTATTCTACGTCACAGCAGTTAGGCAATGCAATAAGTTTTGTCTGACATAAAGCGGAGGATTGAATGGAGGAAGAGAAGGGAAAAAAAGAGCTGAAGGAAGAAAACGCGACAGTAGGAGACATATCGCAACGGGGGTACGGAGTATTTGGCGGCGCTAAGCTTAGGCCAACATTAGACCACACGCTTAATGTTGAGACAGCATTGGAATCTGACCAACTGTAAAGGTAAGAGATGGCTGGCGTAATGTAAAAAGGCAGTTTTGCCTAGGCCCACTTCTTAATAACATTTATATGATTCGATTAAGGCTTTGGATTATGTCGTAATCCAATCAATTTCTGGCTTTTTTTTTCGAGTGGTAATTACCATCGGGCATCCAACTATTATAAAGTCAGTTTTTGTCCATATTAAACACAGAATACAGTCTTGGGTTCTGTCTGTAGGCCCCGGAGCGCTTGGCAGAAACCAATCCTTTGTTTTGCCTTGTTAAGCAGACATAAAGAAGCTATAAAAGCTCGACTCCGATGTGTAACAGCATTTTGATTACTTTTGCGGAGCAAACTTGTGCAGGCTGGACTTTCTCTTATTATCCCGTTATCGCTCCATCTGATTTTCTGGAATTTAAACCCGCGTTTTGATATAGATGGATCTCAGTTAGTACTTTCCGCAATAGCCAAATATTGGTAATTATGTATCGGTAAATAAAGAGCAGACTTTTACATAACGAGTCCCACGCCCTTCTCATTTACTTGGAGCTGGACCCATTAAAATCCAGGCGGAGATGCCAAGGCCTGCCTATTGGAAATAAAGTGATCGTTTGTGGGCTGTACCCCCGTCCCGCATACCTGACATCCCGCACTGTAGACATGTGGTTTTTAAGAACTTTCTGTTAAAATATATCCGTCTAAATCGCTGCCACGAAATTCGGTATTCATCTCATTTAAGCCAGCTCTAACTCGTTTAGACCAGTTATAATAAGAGCAGGCCTACTGGTCCTAGATATAAAAGCCCACTTACTTCTGTATAGACGACAGAGATTTTGATAATTAACTTTTTAGCCACTCGAACTTTAAATATAATGTATATCTAACTTACTGATAAGCGGCTGGGCGCAACTAAAAGATGATAAGTAAATATAATTAAATTTGATTATCGATAGCTCTGACCATTCTAATAAATTTTTATTCTATATTGTTTTTGGTGCAGAGCGTTTTAAAATGTGATTTCCTTATATAATACGATGGAGCCGACCGGAGAGAAAATACAATTGGATTTCCTGCCAAAAAATGAAGATTGCAACTAATTAATACTCTTTTAAAGGCCTAAGAATAATGAGTAAGGAATATTAATAAGTGCCGAAGAAAAAACAGAAGATACAATGAAATTCAAATTGCTTCTCTTCCAATATTTGCAGAAGCAGATTTTCTTTGAGCACGTATATAAAGGTGGGATTGGCAAACAGCCCGTAGACACGCGTATTCATAATTTGAACACAACAGGTTTCTTGGTTCAGTTTCCAGCGGGCCAGGAAGAATCTGGATTCAGACAAATTAAATTCCATCGGTTAATTGGATTTCTCGAATTATTTGGACAAACTGCGAAAGAACGAAGGGTCGCGGAGGGATCGTTGGGGAGGAAATAGGTAAGTGGCGTGAAATTTACCATTATTCCTCCGTTAAATATAGGCTAGTGGTGAATAGAGGTATAGGCATAGCTAAACATTTAGGTCGAAAATGTGATTAAGCTAGGCCAGAAGCAGCTAATTGCATCCAGGAAGATAAGAAGTGTTTTTTGCTGTTTTGGCATTCTTCCATACGTCTACTGGAACCAATTTCTCAACCCCTTTCAGTATTTCTTCAGGCAAAAGGAGCGTTTGAAGTGATGCGAGTGAAGGAACCCTACCGTTGTAAGCAGAATTCGCCAACAAATTGATTCTCAAAGAACTGAACAGATATAGCTGGTTTGATTGATCGCAATTCTCCGTCGTTCGTCTTTTGTGATCCCTCGGAACATTTGGTAACACAGATTCGTTCAAGCTGCACAGTTCGGTTGCGAATTCATGACTATGGGAAGAAGAAAAATCCTTTTGATTCCACTTGAATATGGAAGAAATCCTTAGAAGATCGAGAATAACGAGATGGATCGAAACGAATTGAAAGTTACATCGATATTGTGGGAGAGCTATTTCCGGAAGGGTGTAAGATCTTTTTTGATTAATTAGATGGCTTCTAGGAAAAGTTTGTAATTAATATTTGACAAGACGAGTGACCACCGCCCAACTTATGAACGACAGCTGCATTTCGCATCTAAGGATGGAGATGATTTGCTGGAGATGAAGTTGAATCGATCACCGAGACTATGTCAACTTTACGGGTCAACAGTCTACACCCATCTAATTTGGCCAAGCTCCAAAAAATGATCGCGACTCATAGACCTAATGATTAAGTAGGATTCCAAACCAAGCGTGCTATCGATTCATTGGACTAGAAGGCATCTGGAGACATTGTCAAGCCGACTGGAAGACTTGTCAACCTCTTATGATCTTTAATGTTGTTTCTTCGAGAGGTTACTCTGTTGATTATTTTTCTAGGAAACGGAGGTGTTGCGGAGGAAGAGACCGCCTCTTCCTGACGTCAGGGGGTGGTCCCCGTTCCAGGTGTACCTCGAACTAGGGGGGCAGTTGATGTACGAGGAGTTACGGCACGCAAACAGTGTATCCATTACCCTAATTGTGGTATAGTCAGAGGCAAGCTGCCGCCGCTGCCCTGACATATGTATGGTTATAAATCACTCGATCGACTAATGCAGCTAATGTTTCACCGATTCACTACTCAACTCGCACCTTTTTTATACCTAATCCTTTGATAGATGTAACTCTTCGAATTTATTTCCAAAATAATAATTCCTCGGATCGAAACTAATCGCATCTCACATATGAATAGCGTAAGAAATTAAATATTGATAGTGTAAGTATGCGCCTGATTATTTATTAAGTAAATTGTTATGGCTTTGGAGACCAGCCAGTCTCCTTTTTTCCCTTCTTCTTTTGGCCCTTTTGTAGGAAACGAGCGGGTCCTGATTTGTACAGAAGCTGGTGGCTTCTTCGTCTTCCAAAAAATAAAACAATTAACGATCCAGTTTTAATAAGCGAATCTCCGTATCGTCATTTTACATCGATAACTTCTCATTATTCCACTTTTGTACGGGTGGAACTCTTTCCGTATGAATAATTTACCAATTCAGTCAATAAAAATATCATTAAGTAGGAAAATTTGTGGCTGGTAATAAGGAGTCTAAAATCATTTTCAGCTATTAATATATATATAAGAAGTTTCGGATAAGTTAACTTTTAGCCAAGAAAATTTCTATTTTTCCCGCCTAATCATATACAGCCAAACTGCTTTCATTGTTCCAAGCCTGTAGGCTGTAATTAGGTTAAGGCCCTATGTCAGATTTACGAGCAATGTATCACCATTACTTTAAGTCGCGACTGCAAATTGCTTTATGGTAGGTAAGAACAACTGGCACACAGTTAGCAAAAGGTAAAAATGATGGGAGTATGGTTAATAATTTGCATTAAAAGCCCGGAAACTGAAACAGTGGTAAAAAATTCGAGCCCAAGAGAGGAGGTTTAATCCAGGAAATTTTTAAAAGTAGAAAATTACCATTTTCATAATTTATCGACGTATATTAACAAAAAACAGGCCAATGAAAACCTTATAAAGTTAAGATTAATTTACAGGATTATCCCGGGATTTAAATATTTCCTGGAAGTGGCACGTGTTATATCTAAATTACACGCTAAGGCGCCTGGCTGGAATTATAATTATCAAACAGGTGCTATTTATTATTAAATAGCCATCCGTGGAAATAAATAAATGACTATTTATATTTATCTATCTATAAACAGAAGCGGAGATTGATGGGAATAAAAATAAAAACGCATAAAATACGTCAGAACTTTCGACTTATAAATTGTAGGTTGTTGGCAGAAAGTTTCCTGTTCAAAAAAGAAAAAGTTAGAACTCGTTAGTATTCCGAATGCGAGCCATTTTTAGAAGGGATAGGCCAAAGAAACACGTGTTGGCTTTATAACAAATGCTTAAAAAATTCCAAAGGGAATATAATTAGACTCCAGTTAAGTTAATATTAAAGAAAGCGGAGTTTAATAAAAATAGATTAATAAAACTTTTATGGGCGTAATTAAGATTAGGATGCAGAAACCTCATTTTTAACTGGCTCGACCGCAATCTTGTCAACAGACCACAGTTACGTTTCATCCTTCGGAAAATATTAAATATACGCCCTAAAGTAAAACCTGGCTGCCAAGGCGATTTACACCATTATCTAGGCTCCGTCCTGGACGTGTTTCAGGCCCCAGATTTAGCAGACTGGCCTTTCCACGGCCGAAAACTCTACCGCCTCCTGCCAGAAATTTATACCTAATTACACCTAGTTCTTGCCACCTTAACCACTGTTAAAACAAGGCCCATCTTATCCGCCATTTGTCTAAAATCTCGTGCGTTTATTAATCGAATTTTTAAAAATAAATACCTTTCGGAGTTTTTTAAGTAAATCCAGCTGGCTTTAATTAACTCGCATTTATCATTTTTATAAAGGGGACCACTGGCTTCACCGTGTTTATACCTTTTTATTATTTCTTATTATAAAAAAAGATTTTGACTACGACGGTGATAGGCCTCTAAGAAACGGCTGTCTGTCATGGCTCGGGAATAATTTCGAATCGAAACCTTTTCTGCCAATAAATAGCCGTGATAGAGGTAGAAAACTCTGGGATTACTGTAGTAGCAGGCGTCGGGCCTACAAAAGTCGGGCTGGAGTATAGCCAGTTGGGTGTAACTAAGTTAGAAGGACCGGTAAGTAATGCAAATTTAAAGTGGTTGTCGTATTTCCAGATGAAATCGGCTTATTTTCATCCACTTTATAAAGCAGGAATTTAACCTATCGATACAATTCCACGGTCTAGTAAAATACCGCCTTCCCAATACTTTTACAGCCGCCTCATTTTTTAATCCATAAAAACATTTTTCTGGTTAATATAGTTGAACGTTTAGATTTACAGTTCAGTCCTATACGTGTGTGTTAGAAATTTAACCTTCTGGCCCTACTTCGAACTATAGCCTACCTACCATCCGTTAGCGTGGCTGACTCGGGCAACTTTTGATAATTTACACAATTTAAACCACCAGAATAAACTTTGCAGTTGCAAGAGGTATCCGGATGAAGCTATTTAGCATAAAAAATTTAAGTTTTTTTATCTTCATTTAGGACTAACTTTATTTTATTTTTTCAGAAACCGCTGGAACGGGAGAGGAAAGACCAGGCAAATGTTCCAATGGCCAAGTAATTAATGGACAAAATCTGCAACTAATTCGTTGGCTAGTTTTGTTTGTATAGGCTTATTTGATAAATAAATAAATAAATTGAATGGAAGTAAGAGAAATATTTTTAAAGTTCTTCACTTAAGTAGGCCTATGGCGGATTAACTTTTGGAAAGCAACAGAGTTAGTTTTTGCAGTTTTTATTTGCCAATTAATGACCGGTAAACTTCTTCCACCATAATCTATGGGCTTCTCATTTTTTTTCAACTCGGCCCCATAGGCCTCGGCTGTTTAGCTCTTAAATTTTACATTTTAAAAAACAAATTAGCGGAGCGCCAGAAGGTTATTAACCACCCCATTTATCCAAGCACCCAGTCCAAAATAGGTCACAAATTATTTTTTAAATGGCTACAAAAATTTTAAGTTTACTTTCCAGTCATTGTAAACGCGGCCATAGGCCTATAACCTATGGAAATAAAAAGCATATTAAACTTATAGTCCTACGTCTCCTAAAACTGGTAGATAGATAAATGACACACGCACGCTCAAAAAAAATCCTCCTACCATAACCATTTAATCCTAGAAAAAACCTAGTCCACTCTAGTAGAACATCAAACCACACAATAATTAGTAGTCTCTCGAGCGTCACCAACATACTTTTATGCCTTCATTACCCTATACGTCACCATTACATCCTATAAGATTTCTATTAAATACTCTAAAAAATAATTTCAATCAAAATTTCTCACCAAAATTCCTTTCGACTAACGGGGAACCAATCGGGATCTAACACAAAAATTACTCGAAGGCGAATGACACCGGCCACAATAATAATAATAATGGTAATGATAATAATTGAATTACAGCGTGCGGACGACGGGAAGAATTTAAAAAAAAGAGCTCTTAGTGACGTCATCAATGACACCAAATTTGACAATGATCTCTATTGTGGAGGCACGACGGTTTTAACCTATATCGACCTCTCACCAAATTGAATTTACGACGATACTCGCTCAACTCGGTGACCGTGCGCCATATCGAAAAGAAATGTTTTCGGAGCGATTTGGATAAATTATTAAGATATTGTATGGAAATGGGATATGGTAACACTCCGTTAACAGGTGATAGAGCTATATTTATTGTGTTACGTCACAGAGTGTTACGTGTTCCCGTCTATCGATTACGTCGACCCGCGGTGTATTGGATAGAATATATTTCATTCCTCTTCTATTTTACACCAGAAAATTATGAATCTAATTCTTCAAAAGCATATTTTTAGTATATTTTATTTTTTTTTATGCGAGAGGGTGTGGAAGTTTTCGAATAACACCACTTAAGGTAAATTTATCGTGCAATAAATCAATTCCGCCTCGCTTATTTTAATAATTTGTGTATGATGTATTTTTCTTTTTTCTTCTTCTTCTTGAGCGAAAAATCTAATTCCCGTGTGATCTGTCAGGGAGAAGAGAGAAAAATTCATTACGATACATGATGCCTGAGAGAGAGAAAGCGCTGCAAAACAATACCTCAGGGCTACCGGATTTTGGGTCCTTAACTGTCAGCCTTAACTGATTGTCGAAAAACAGGTGGTGGTCGGTATATAACAAAAGACAATGGTACCTACGCCATCATCGCCGTTCTTATCGAGAAGTAAATGAATTTCATTGAAAGAATTTCTGGCCATGGGTGTGACTCCACAACTTTCGAAAAATATAAATTATCATAAAAGAAGATCCGTACGATAGTTTTCAACACGATTTTTTGGTGATTTGGCTAATACACGACGCGAACAGCGACACTCCTTTCATTTGTTTTTATGGATACATTCAAATAAAGGGAAAAAATCGCTAAGGGGAAGGCGTCTCACGTCTGTTGTCACGTTGATCGGACACTTCCGGTCACCAGATGGCGCTGTTGGGAACCAGACGGGAGGGAGAAGAGGGCTAAAAAAACAGTTCATTTCTCGGTTCGTGATGTGCGACGTCGAGAGAAAATGTTAAGGTGTAGCCGCAGGCATTACGAATCTATTCTGACCTTTCAGAATGACCTCATTCGTCGCTTCCACCGGGTCTTTTTTTTTAATTACCCTCCCGGTCACGTGACTGTTCCATCTTATTGGTGGGATCCAAGCCTTCGGGAACGCGCTCTTTAATTGAAAAATGCGCCAATATCGCATCTGTACTTTATCCACAACTTAGCTGAAGGCTGAAGTTAGTTCCCGGACCGAATTATTGGTAATGACGAAAAGTGAAAAAAAAAAAAAAAATGATTAGTGAAGTCCGGTGGCTGAAAGAACAAAAAAAGAACCAATAAAGACGTCTGTATACATAATATAAGCTTATCGAATATTAGATAGTCTTTCTATTACAGACGAGACTGCTGATTACAGGGTTTAGGAGTTTCATAAATTATCTGGCAAAACCGCCCGCTCGGCGACCTTCGACCTCAGACACCGAGATGAGGGAGGGGAGGGGTGAAGGGTCACCTAGCAACCACCTGTCGGAAGAGGGGATGACATCTGGAGGGAGATCCACTCTGTTACCACTAGCTCCTCCTCTGTACGAGATGACGTCAACGGGGAAGCTCATACCAAGAAGGTTTTTAGCCGACAAAGCCGACCTAACTCGATTGTTGGCCATACTTTCTTTCATTTAAATATAATAGAAGCGGGGGAGGCCAGCGTCCCGTTTCGTGCAGATTCCCGAATAAGAATTGCCAATGAGAATCATATATGAATCTTATTTAAAAGAAGAAAGGGCATCCGACACAGCCTTAGCAGTAGAGAATTTCAATTGGGGGTGAAGCTCGGATCGAAATTATGCAACTGTAGCTTTTAATACATCAACAATGCTTAAGTTAAACAAGGAAAGATTAGACGTTATATACTCTCTCTCTATTGAAAGTAAATGTGACCTATTCATTCATTACAGACATTAGTGTATAATTATATAAAATTCTGTCTATACAAAATGTTTTCGAATGTCATGATTGCGTCCTTGTATACTTTCTATATGACCTACTATTCAACTGTCAAAAACGCTACATACTAGGATGTAAAAAATTAGACAAACTGAAATTAATTACCGATAGCCCCCTACGCTACCCCTGTGACGTCGAAAATGGCCGGTGACGTCACTAATATTCGAAAACTGTGACGAATTGAATATTCGTCTTGTGTCAAGTTGTCAAGACTCAAGGTTAAATTTTGATTTGGAAGGGAAAAATTACGCAAACTCTTGGGACTTTTTTGCAATTTTTTACCAAATCGATTTCTTAATTGGCAAAACGATTGTTTACTGCGAATTTTTTCATTCTCGATAGGCTGTTTGGTGGCCAATGGAGAATGGAAAATGATGTTATCGTGGTTGGTAAATAAGATTATAGAAAGAGTTGTGTACGGTAAGTGGACCGATTGGCCGAATAGATGTCATCAATGGTGAAGTGCAGCCAGCCATAACCACAAAGGGTGGGGTTTTTTAAGGAGTCTGCCAGCATGACTGAAGACGTGGTCAACTGCCTGGAACGTTAACTGCGAAATGGGGAAGGCATGCGCAATTTGCTTGATAAATTCTGGTTGGTTACCGCAATGCCGTATGACTGCAACATTTCGACACCAAAATATATTTAAAAGAGCTTTTCGGAACCATTTAAATCTCTTAATAAACCTCCACCGTCATTCCAATTTGACAAACAGGTTGTTTCTCGACCAAAACCAGCTTACGTACAGGAAACAAACTGCAAAAATAATCTATCCCCCCTCGGATCAGTGCACACAGTACTAATAATATGTTTGCCACGACAGCTATAGGAGATGGCAAGCAAAAGAAGGGAAAAAACATTCCCAAGAAGGCATCCACGTGCTATTCTTTTTTCTTTCCACGGGCCACTACGAGCATCCCGGATGTCCCTGCCTGGTTAGTAGAGCCTGCAACATGTCGGATAATTAACATTTAATAGGCAAGTTGAGTTGGGTGATCCGCCCTTGAGTAGTTCCCCCATCTTTCCATCCCCGTGTCGTAGGGGTCATCACGTGTCGCCGAACCCTCCCCGGAAGTTGCTCCCTACTATCCGGACCATTTTTCTTAGCTTTTATGTCTTTTGCACTTTTAAAAGCTGGGCTATCGGCCATTCCCCAACTAAACAATTAAATGCTGTTAGAAAAATAATCTGGAAAACAAACGACAGCGCACTCGTTGATAAATTGAAAAATGGCAATAAGAGAATTCAAAAGGAGAATTATAATAACACGTTTCACGTACCGAAACAAGTTAGCATTAGATGTATATCACGTTGTGGCCAGGAAGTCAAGGTGTGTCTTCACTTTAACAAGATCTAACCCTTAAGGGTTCGACTGGTTTCACTAATGTACCGACCAACAACCACTGCCTAAAAATAACAGTTTTCAATTTTCTGCGGTTAAAAGTTTTGTGTCTTTCGAGGTATGTCAACCGCGTGCCTGAAGGATGACGTCAAAGGTGTCAGAGATGGAGGATAGGACAGCGGGAGGCGGACGTGTCACGATTTTCGGCAGTCCTTTACCGGGACACGTGATGGTAAACTGTCGACTCCCAAGTCCAGGGTCTCTGACCTGTTTAACTGGCTTCCTATTTTTTTGACACTTTGATATGTGACGCCTAAAAATAAAAGGGCAGCGGGCCCTGCTCACCGGAAATAATACAGATAAATGCGTTTGTTTCCAGCATCGGTAAATCGGCGGCAAATTTCCAATGAATTTTTATTTGTGGATAATGATTGCTATTCTCTCTAACCTTGACGTCAATCTACTTTAAATCAGTTACCCCGACACGTCAAACATGTTCACAATAAGGAAACAGGTAATCAACAGGACTTATGCAACTTGGCCATCGACTTCATCCTTGGTTATACAGGCACCTCTGCAGTGGCACCCGCTAATAACTATTTTCTACTTGGAGATCCGGTTGAGAATAAACCAAATTCACGAAGTCAATTTTGCCAGACGTTTCAATACAAACTCGCTACGGCACGATAGCGTGACGTCATAGAGGAAGGGCGATGCTTACAAATTTCGGGGGTGGCAGTATACGGGGGGCATTGACCCACCAA
>WUQG02049850.1:0-10356 GCA_011317285.2 Androctonus mauritanicus
TAACTAAAAATCACAGATAACGTAATTTATCAATTTCAAATTTTTATCAAATTTTAAATACTAAAGTTGGAGTAGGCTTATACATGGATTACACATTTTTACCGATTTTTCAAACCCTAAAGTTGGGGGGGGTTGGCTTATATTCGAGTATATATGGCAGATGGTTAGGAGCTGGAGCCAGTAGAAATTTTAATGGCTCCGACTCCGGCTCCACTGAATATGATCAGCTTAGCTCCGGCTCCTCCAAAACTTCCTGGCACCATGGCTCCAGGCTCCGGCTCCCCAGCCCTGCCTATCACCATTTCTTTTTAATCTACTCCTTGAAAAAATAATAATAAAGATAAAAGAAACACAAAAAGGTGTTTCTCTAAATGGATTTCATCAGGCATTTGCCTTTGCAGATGATATCTGTTTTGTGGTTGAAAATCAAGATGATCTCAAAATTAACATCCAAATCTGAGAAAGGGAAGCTCAAATAATAGGATTCACTAACAATAAAAGCAAAATAAAATATATGAAAATATCAAAAAATTTCTCTATAGGTTACCCATATACTAAAATAAACAATAACAATTATGAAAATGTAATTAGCATCAAATATCTTTGAACAACACTGAATAACCATAACTCAATGACAGAGGAAATAAATGTCAGACTACACAATGGAAATTCTTTCTATTCCAGAGAATTCTCTCATAAAAACAAGTATCAAGAAATTTAAAAAGAAGAATCTATAGAACTTTAATAATACCTATAATTACACATAGATGAAAATTCTGGACACTACCAAAACAAATGGAAATAAGATTAAGATCATTTGAAAACAAAATTTAAGAAAAATTTTTGGCTCAAAGATAAACAATGAAACAGGAATGAAAAATATCCCACAATAGAGCTCCATGATAGTCAAGAAGACATTATACAGACCATAAAAATAAGATGACTGAGATGAGATTGACATGCTGCAAGAACAAAAAAATAAAGACATGTAAACCAGATTTTGAGAGGAAAATTGGAGGAAAATATGCCAGTAGATAGATCATTACTAAATGGAAAGATGGAGTAAAAGCTGATGTTAAAGATACTGGGGAAGATGAGGAATGGAAAATTCTTGCACAAGATACAACAAGACAGAGAACAGTTGTGAAGGCAGTGAACGGTCCATGACGCTTCCAGCATCAGGGGAAGAAGAAAAGCTGTCAAAATATGTTGTTTTCATACATATATAATTTTATTTCTGTGTTTATATAATAATTTATATAAGTTAATCACATGAGATCAAATTATGTTAAATAAAAAATATCAGTTATATTTCATTTCATTTAATCATATCATTAAATGTCATATTCTTGCAGTTTATACAAGAGCAAATTAACATATTTTCTTATTTTTAAAAATGGAGAATTAATGAATGAATTAAATTTAATATCCAAAATTATTTCAAACCTACAAAAAATTATTAAACTTGTTCTAAATCACTGGAAAAATAAAAAATTATATTAAGAGAAGTTATTTCCCAAACAATAGTTAGTTTTTTTATTAATTTCTAATTTACATAGTAAAAAATTCAATGTATATTAAAAATAAATAATTATAGAATTTGTTAATTTGTATAAATCTGATTTCTATAAATTTGGCTCTACATAAAAATTTTTAATCTAAAAAACATTTTAAAGATTGTCCTTATAATATAGTGCATTATACAGTAATTGTATACTATAGTATAGTAATAACAATATGACAAAAGCTAACTGTTATCTGATATAAAAATTATTATATATTGTAAAAGCTATCATAATATGGTGTTTTTATATCATATTATGATAGTTTTTAAAAGCTTGATGTCTATTTTATGATACATCTGTATCATATTATGAGACATATATCTCATGCCTTGCAAGTAATTTAATTTTACCATAATGATGATTTATATAAATTAATACAATTTATGGTAAAATTTGACATATATAACATTATGACGAATATAAATCTTATATAAGTCAGAGAGCTCTGGTATAATAATAGATTTTATAATAATTTACCTAACATTGATTTAAATTATAAAATGAAATAAATTTATAATATACTATATGCATTTATTTATGTCCAAAAAATTATATTTTCCTATATAAAAACTATTTTTATATATATATTGCATAAACAAATGTACAGAAAAATTTTCATCATAGGTTTTAATTTAAAATAACGTAACAAACTTATATTACAACTTTATCTTTTGTAGTTTCAGAAAAAATGTCTAATGCAGTACTCTGCAACCTTTTATCTTTTAAGGCATACCAACATTTTTTCGATAAGTCCAAGGCACACTGCAAGTAAAAGCTTACAAATTCATAAATTACAATAATATGTATGCTTTATTAGATAAAAAAACACAATAAAATAGCTCTATATATATAGATATTTATTTTATTTAAGTTTTATACAAAGCAATTTGAATTGTATGTCAACACAAGAACAAAAATATATAGTTATAGATTATACATTACATGTAAAAAAATTTTCAATAAAGGCTGTTTTAAAGTTTAGGGTGTTTAACATTGAATTTAAAATAATGTTGAGTGTTTGCAATATCAAGTTTTCAATTTCCACAATCATCAATCTACGTGTTTTTTTGCAATTTGCTTTGGCGAGTTCTTAAAACAGTTTTCTAATTAACTTATCAATTGATTAAATATTTTTCGTTTTTAATTTGCCGCATAAAACAGAGGAAGCTCCAAAAATTTAATTATTCAATTATTCTCGAGAAAGTCATCGCAGCACAGCCAAGTTCACCTCCCGGCACACTAGTGTGCTGGAGTACAGTGGTTGCGGCACACTGGTCTAATGCATAAATATAGATATATTCTGTATACTGTATAACAGAATCATAAACTTGAAACACACTAAGCTGAACTATTTTTAAGTTAAATAAAAGTCTAATATTTAAAACATTATTATTTCAATAGATCATAATTTAATGTAAGTACAAAGTAATGTAAGTGTTAATTTAATGTAAGTAACTTTACTTAATTTCATTTAAAATTATTTAATTGTCATCTCAATTCTTTTCATTTATTTATAATAATATATATTATTTAATTATTATGATAAATATAAAATAATTAACATTAATTCAAAACAATTAAATTATAATGGATTTTAGCAAATTTTAATACATTTTTATAAAAGTATAATAATTCTGTTACTTATCTTGTTAATTTGTTCTGAAAACTTCTAAGTAAATTAAAAACTATATAAGTTTGACAATGTTTAAATTCAATATATATGAATAGATTTGGTTGTACAAAACAGTTGAATAAAATTAACAAACATGCTATGAGCATATGTATGGAAATTAAATCCAAAAGATAATATTTTTGAAAAAAATTGCTTAATGAATTTTTTATTCCTGTTTTAAGGAAATTCAATAAAAAAATAAAATACTTATGCATCTATATATTCTTGAAATAAAATAAATTGGGATCTACTGTATAACTTTTAAAATAAGATAAATATGATTCATTTAAATTGTACTTATGATTTATACTGAAATATGGCTTTTAACCTTAGGAATCATGGTCATAAATACATTGTGATCAATGTAATTTACCCCCCCATACAAATTCATGGGCAATAGTTTATTATGCAAATAGTATTCAGTTTGTGGATAGTTATAGTTTTAGGTTCATAAATTTTTATTATACTGTATTATGCTGTAATGACTAAAGATAATAGACAATCAATACATATATTTCTGATTTACGATCACACCAATTTGTAACCTGGTAATGGAAATAGAACTATCATATGTCAAAAACTATCCATATTCAGATTTTTATAAAAATTCATGATTTTGAATATTTTCAATCCTTAATCTTCTTTGTGAAGCTATTCAAAGCTTTCTAAGAAGAATAGAAGTTATTTTAATAAGGTAATAAAATTTATCAATAGATCATTTTTTAAAATTTTCCTAAAAACATTATTATTTTTTAATTAATTCACATCACATTAAATACAAACTATATAAAATAAATATTTTTGATATGACTATTTTAATGAATATAGAATAATGTAAATAAATTAAATATCAATCACTTTCAGGCTATCTTATACTACAAATCACATAAGATATATATTTGATAGTAATCACTTACAGAACTGTGACATCAATCACTTCCTGAAGATTAAAATACTAATTAATTAATATTTAATCATATAGAAATCATTGAATCAAAATTAATCTATGTGACTAGAGACAAGTCAATAAAATATAACATTAAAAAAACTTTCAATCATTTGAATCAATATTACCTACCAATAATGGTTTTACAAATTTCTCTTTAAATAATAATAATTTGGATCAATAAAGAAATTGAAATATTTATATGGGTTGATAAACATTGGGAAACAGCTATAAATGATTAGCTATATGCAATATATTATTATTCTAAAACCAATGATATATTAATATTAATTAAATAATTTAAGTAGTTAACTAAGCAATTTTAGTGATTAATATATTTATTAAATGCTATTTATTATTTATGTGCAAGTAAAGGTTTTATTGTTTTCAAAAATCTAATTCTTTGAAAATATCCATATGAATATTAAATAATAAATTATTAAATTTATTATTTAATATTCATAGGGATATTTTCAAAAAATAGCTCTTAAATTAGGAATTTAAGTAAATATCCCTATGAATATTTTCAAAATATTCATAGTGATATTTACTTAAATTCCTAATTTCCATAACATATGCTTTATTTAGCATTTTTACTTTATAAAAAAATACTTAAAATATATTTTTAAATATTTTAAAATAGCTCTTCTAAAAATCATATACAGTAACTATATTTCAAAAAAAAAAAAAATTAAAAATACTTATGTTTATTTTTTCAAAAATTAAATAATTAAAGATTAAAATAAATCTAATAATAAAAACTGTATTTTTAAAAGAATAAAATTGTTAAAAGATATCTTGCCATCCATCAATAAAAATCTTTTTAAAATTTCAGTTTTTTGGGGAACCATAAAATAAATATCTTGGGGATTTTGTTTTTTTTTTCCTATTGGATGTGATATAAATTCTATCTCAAAAAAGCATATCTTCTATTCTAGCCTAAATATGAAGTTTATACATAGAGCAGTTAGGACTTAAAATTATTATTATTCATTTATTCAAGTTATCAGATGCAAAAAATATATATATACATATAAATATATATTTTAAAATAATAAATAAATAAATATATTTATTTATGTAATTAGAATAAAAAATACTCAACTTTAATATTGCATAATTTATAAATCTTTAAATTTTCTAATGAAATCTGAAAACAAAATGCAAGTGTTCTTCTAGTTATGAGAATCAAAATTGAAAACATTTATAGGTAATTCTTGACTTACAATGGCAATGTCATCAAAAAATTCTCTGACTAATGCAATTCCAGGATTTGAGCCTTGGACCCAATCATATGATATATGGAAATTACCCTTTTTTGTGTGTAGTTCTTGGAGTTTTATGTTCCCTAAGATCATTAAAATAATGTATACTGTCCTAGAAATCATTAACAGTGAGAAATCCATAAATTTTGGAAATTTTCAAATTCTGACCATTCTGAGTTATGGTGAGATTCAAAACCAAATCACATTGTAATTAAAGGATTATCTTATACAGAAAATCCTTCACTTACAATGTGATTTGGTATGAATATACAATGTGATTTGACATGAATAAACAGTTTTTCCAGTTCTTAAAAAATTCAAAAATTATGATAAAAAATGGTATTTGGCAATAAACACAACTCTAAAATATTTAACAATATATCACGATGGCATAGTACAAATAGTCCTTGATTTACAAAGGTTATGTAATCAATAAATTCTATGATTGGTCAATGCAATTCCATAGATTCAAGTCCCTGATCCAATGGTCCCATATATAAAAAGTGTCCTTTTTGTTGTCTGATTCTTATAGTTTTGTGTTCATTATGTTCATTAAGATAATGTATAGTGTCCTAGTAAACATTAATGAGAAATCCATAAAGTCTGAACATTAATGACTTATGATGGCAGGATTCAAACTGAATCCAGTCATAAATCAAGGATTATTTGTATTTTATGATGATTGAACTTCAGCCAAAAATTCTTGCCTTATAATTATATTTCAGAAATATAACACACTACTGAAATTAGATCAACACACAATACATATTACATAATTCAGTGTACATGAGTTTATTACTCCTATGTTCAGTGCAAATATGATTTTAAGTTATGAATTTTTCAAAATAATGAAATGAACCTCTAGAATGCATTATATTCATAACAAAAGAAATACAGGCAATCCCCGAGATACATAGGTGGATTGTTCTATGAAACCTTATATAAGTCAAAACATATCTACATTAGAGCATACATTATAAAGAACTAGTGTGTCAAATGATGCAATACTAAAAATAGTTATATTAAAAAATAAGCACATAAATCATACGATAAAGCAATTGCTTATTGTCTTATAGAATCTAAATTCTGGCCTGGCTCATCACCTAAAAATAGTTCTATGTAAGTATGGATCTATATAAGTCAGGGATTGCCTATATCTATATAAGGAGAAATTAAAACTGAAGTAATATAATATTGTAAATATTTAAAATTTTGAAACATAATTTCATATTTTGAATAATAAAAAAATTATCACCATTTATATATATATATGCAAATATCATTTTACCGTTTCTTAGAAGATCCAGCAGTTACTGCAACAGGAACATAAATTATTGAAAGAACTGTTGCCATTGATATATTTATAAGAGAAAGTGTATAGAGAAAGGCACCTAGCTCAAGAAGTGCAACACATCGATAAATTCGTAAATCATGATTCAAACTAAGAAAAATAATGCATACATTAGTTTAATAAACTACAATATTATTTAAGATTTACTTTACTAAAAAATTTTTATAATATAAACTTACCCCATTAATCTTCGCCCATATAATGTAAAACTAAGTGGATAGATTAATATTATAATCATTCCATAATAAAATGCATCTTCTGTTGGTAAAACCATTTTTTTACCAATAAAATCTAAATATGCTGGAGCCATATATAAAATGCATCCAAATACATGAGAGATACCAACAATATGTAAAGCTAACCATAAACTAGGTCCTTCCTGAAATATTAAAAAATAAAAATATTTTAAATGCAAAAATTCAATTATTTTTTATTATATTTCTTTTTATAATGGAAAATTAATAATACCTTTAAATGGTTAACTGTTTGTAATTGGGTTTTATTTGGTTCTGACCGATTCATACGGCCATCATCAGTTGATTCTCCCAATGATAAATACAGAGACAAAGCATAAAATTGTTAAAAAAAATTTAATCCAAAAATTTCATCAATTTTTTCTTAAATATTTATACAAACAGAACTGCATTATTTAGAAATGATACAGATTAATGTTTTATTCAATTTATATTTGATTTAAATTTATATTTTTAAGATGTAAATCTTAATTATCAATACATCAAATTAGATAACAGAAGAATTTTATCATCATCATTTAATGGTTCATCATTGATTTTATTAATTTATTATTTAACAATAATCTTTACTATGATACAAATTTCAAAGTAATGAATTTTCCTATAAATACTTATGAAATAAATTTTCCTATAAATTCAAACAATTATGAATGCTTTAGACAAATTAAAATATTGATTTATTAATCTAGAAAAGTGACTTTTCACACTTTTTCAATTGTGCAAAATTGAAATTATACAATTTGAATACTATTCAAATCAAGAGCTAGGTGTACTAAACTATAAATACATAATTCTTTTCAATATATTCATTCATCTTCAAACTTTTTATTTAATATTTACAATTTATTTATATTTAATTTTTTTTTGGGCTATATAGCTAATATCCATTATTTTTATTATACCAAAATAATTGATTAAAATAATTATAATATTATTTAACTTTTTATATAAAAAGTTTAATTTAATTTTAATATAATTTTTTAAATTCAGAAAACAGAACTATTTTTTTTATTTTCAATTTCTTATTATTGATGATTTTTTATGATATTAAGAAAGATTAAACTAAAAATTAATATTTCATATTAAAAATCTAACTTCCTTCTTTATCACAGATATCTTTTACTTTAAATTATGGTGTTTAAATAATACATAAAATAAAGGATACTTTAAGTAAAACTGGAGCAGCTATTAAACCAAATGGTGGCATATAGAGGCCAATTGATATATAACGGCGAGTTGATGGAAGAATGTAGAAGAAAAATGATTGATGAAATCTTTCGAGTAAATTATTCAAACTGCGAAATACACCTTCCAAAACCCTAAAAATAAAAATTAATAATCAAGAAAAAGCATTATTTAAAAAATATGAAAACAATTTTTCTGAAATAAATATTTTAGAAATATTTTAAATTAATATTAAGAACCACATATCTATTAACCAGATAGTTGGAATGAACAGAAATTCTAATGGAAACTTAATGTATTATAACCAAGGCAATCTTTACATATATTAACATCTCTCTGCAGTTATGTCACCCCCTCACTAACTTGCACAAATGCACATATATAAAAACCATAAAATATATAATAAAAAGATATAATCTCTATATTTTTTTTAAATGTTACACAAAATAAATTTATTATTAATTTATATTATTATAAGCTTTAATTACATCTATACTTTTCATGCTTTAAATTCTTTAATTTTTTTAGTATTCAAATATTACAAAATGTCCAATAATGAATGTATCATCCAATAAATCTGAGAATGTTATTTTACACTTTCTGAAATGTTTTAGAAAGTTAAGCAAAACAGTTAGGTAAAATGGTTTAGGATAAAACATCATGATTCCAATATTAAATTCTCTCTCCTTCAATATAACTGATAGATGTTTGTCATTTTATTAAACTTATTAAAATGACAATTCATTGTGCAAGTCTAGTAGTAGTAAACAAATAAAGTGAATAAAAAGACTAATCCCATCTGTAAAAATTATACAGATTCAATTTCTGATGATATTTTCCCATGTCAAAAAAGTAATGATTTAAATCATCATTGCTGATTTATGATGGCAGAAAAGTCAACTTATAGTATTAGCAAGAAAAAAATGTACATAAATTTTAACTAAATTTAAGCAATTCTGAATATCACACAAGCATACATTAAACATCTGTGCTACTTTCCTCAGTTCCAAATATGATTATTTTTATATACTACTACCATTCCTTCTAATATTTTGATTTTTTCATTCAGACAACTCCATGGATATAAGTTTTAAAAATTGTTTACTATTAAAAAACAAGAAATATGAAACTTAATTAAATTTTATTTGAATTGTAAATTATCTACAAATCAATCATATTTAATTATGAGAAGTTTTCATAAATGAAAGTTTACTAACTTTTGAATTTAAAAACAGTTTTTACTTAATCTTTACATAATTAACATTGCTCAGCTCATTTCTATTCAGTGTTTCTCCAACACAATAACTTATTCCCATTTATCAACATGTAATATTTTTACTGGAATATGTTTAATGATGTTAAGACTTAGTTTAATTGTTGTTTCTATAAATCATTCAAAATTTAATATCAATTGTCACATTTTCAATAAAATTTACTTGATTAGATATTTTTTCATTTTTCTCTACAAATAATAATATTCATGTATGACATTAACTTGCAGTCATGTTTTGAAAATTGACTACAAGTAAACAAAAATTAGTAAATTATTATAAAATTAATTATAAAATTCATGAAAAATATAAAAAATACTCAGAGAGCATTAATAAAGATAATTCTCAACTTTATGAGTTAATTTGTTCCTAGTGCGTGCTCATAAAGTGAGATCTCATAACCGAAGAATCAATTTCCTGTAGATATAATGTTAAAATCAACAGTTTTGTTCTCAGCAATGCAATTTAACCATAATAAAATTAAGTAAAGACCAATAAAATCAATAGTTTATGATTTGTTTATCTAAAAAATTAAAGCATAGTCTTTAAAATCATGCAAATTATAATAATGAAATTATTTATGCAATATAAATGTTAAGAAAATTTCTACTCATTATTATTAATAGATAAATAGATGAGTTTAATTCAGATGAACAGCTATTTTTGGATTATGTCTAAGGTAGAAGTTATTTACATAATATAGCAATAAAACCAGACAGTGGACTGCTACTACTTCTTGGCTGCAATAATCCATAATTAACTCTAACTGCTTTTTCTGTCAATAAATTCAAATAAATAGCAATTCAGCACTACTCGCAGTTGACACAAAAAAACACAACTTTATTCG
>WUQG02049861.1:0-10355 GCA_011317285.2 Androctonus mauritanicus
GATGGAGGAATTGTTTTCAAAGCCTGGCCCAGTTTTATAATACTAGATGATCGATTTCCTGTTGAGTCAAATAACTGCAATTCTTGCTTCATAACCTTGCTCAAGCTAGAACTTAGACTAGCTGAACAACGTAGGACCTTTGTCTTTGATTGAATGGCTTTTTATAATTTTTCGTTCAACGTCATTGGTCTCTCTTTCAATTTTTCCGTGCTCTCTTCCTCTGAGTGCGAAGAATTGGACAGCGATTCCGATTCCTGGCAAAAAAGCCTTGTCAAAGCTATTTTAGCTTGTTGGATCAATGAGTTTTTTTTGGTAAAGCCAAAAGATCAACAGTAACTGCAGCAGTATCATCATTTTTACCTGGAGGTGTATTGCGCAATTTTTTTCGGATCCTAATCGGCCGATTCGATCGGGGCATATATTTTGGGCACCTTCGACACGTGGGATATAAAAAATTCTCTGCCTACGCAAGCGTATTTTTTTGTTTAGCGCCATGCCGTGTGTAACGTCAGATGTGAGTACACTTCTGTTAGTAAATCACGCCCACATGCTTTTCCATGTTGCCAATTATCAAATTCTTTGATAAATAACTCCCCTACAGTCTTTGAAATCATATTTAATTATATTTTATAATTTCTTGTATCTGTGCATTGGTTCCCGGGAATTCCCGGGAGCCAACTATAATTCCCGGGAATACAAAAAGTGTGAAAATCTTACAATTTCCCGAGATCCCGGGATCCCGGAAAAGAAACCCTAGTCTCGACCCATCTATCGATTTATACCATTCTTTCCGGGCTTTGCAATCTATGTAATCCTATCGAGATATCCTATATGTCGTTATTATTATTTTTTAAACTTAAAAAGTACGTATATTATAAATGTATAGGAATATTGCATTGCATATGTCTTATATTACTTCTATTTAATTTATGAAGGAGGAACGTGTAAGTTATAAATTTTCATATAAATTTTTTAATATAATTTTATGCCATTTAAATATATAAAAACTTCCTTTTTAACGAATTTTAAAAAATTTTCTCAGGAAATAGATGTAAATGAATTGTGCAAAAACATGGTAAGTAATCCATATTTATAAATAGCACTAAATATTACGTGATCAGAAATCTTGTTTTATTCTTATAACCTTGGAGTATCACTGGAAAAACTCCTCCGAACTCGTTTAGGGATCGGAATCATTAGACGACGGCCATTAATAGATTACAGCGCCACCTGCGGCTTTTGTCTTTTTAGAGAAAATACAGTTCGAATTTAATTTTTATTCCGTAAATTTTAAATTATTAATAACGAAAAGAAATTCTGACTGTCGCAGAGATCCGAGGATTAGCTATATCTAATGATGTCCTATTTATAGTAATTGGCACGGTGGTTCGACTATCGAAGAGATATCTACACATCCTGTTACGTTTCGCTATTAATATATATAATATGGCAGCCGGATGGCTGAGTGGTAACGCGTTGGCATGCCACGAAGGAAGACCCAGGTTTGAGTCCCTGATATGGCAAACCTGGGTCCAGATCCGGAACGCAAACCGGATCTCGACCCAGAAATCCGAAAAAACGAAAAGTTTTTCAAGGTTGTGGGCTTGGCCCGACGATCCTATCCTTCAGCATCCGGCTCCCCTCCACAGATATGGGTGCAGCCCGTGGTTGGAACTGGCCCCACTCCTTAGTAATCTCTTTGATTGGAAAGGAGCGTAAAAATGCAAATATATATATATATATACAATATTGTATTTATTTTTAAAATTATAGAATATAGATCATAATATTTGTTTTACATTTTTTTGAATTATTGGAAATATTTTTTGAAGTTTTGATATTTTAAGATTGTTAACTATATATATTGATAAAATAATTTTACATGAACTCATAAAATTGATTAATCGATGATTATTTTTCATTTTAATTATCAGAAAAATAAAGAAGATGCGCAAAATAAAGCAAGTAACTGAAAATTGGTTTCATTACTCCGATATAACAACATTCAATTATTATTTCCAATACTACAAGAATCTTTTTTGATCAATTAATATCTACTAGGTGAATGTTTAAAATAGGATATTAAAATATTAAGAATTTTCAATAAAAGTTTGCAAAATTAAAAAAAATCGTTCAGTTGTTTTTCTCCCAAATGATTTTATACTCGGAAAAAGTAATAACTGTATAGAAGAAACATTTCTTATATACGAAAGTATCAACTGGGACATTATCATTTATTAAGTTTAATATTAACTAAAATCGCATAAAGTAACATCAAAGTTGGCGAATTTTAGAAAAAATTAATATCTCAATAAAAATATAGTCATTAATCTTGTGACTAAAGCTAAGGTCAGTAATCCAATGCAGCCAGATCCTACTCAGGTATTCTTAGCACCCCCTGCACCTTCCATATTCCAGTTGCTGCCGTGACCGGGATTTCAGGTGCTGCTGGTGACTGAGGACCATATTCCTGTGTTGTGCATAATGAGGAATTTGATATTCTGCTTTCAGAAATTTTCAATTGTTAGGAATGATAAGTGGGACTAAACTATCTCATTAATCTGAACTAGGAACTGAAGTTGAACTATTTGATAGTCCTCTCCATTAGGTCAAATTTCAACATTCCATTTTTTAAAAAATATGAAACTAAATAGCTAATTGATATCAATTCAAGATCGACTTTAAATGTTTGGCATATTTACTGAATTTCATCAAACAGCAATCAAATAGGTTATCTGTAACAATCTTGGAAGTTTCAATTGCTAAAGCTAAAAGATTATTGATGCTTAACCAAAATAAGTTTCTATGTATTGGTTATAATATGACCTGGTTACAATTTATAACGAATCTATTAATTAGTTAAAAATATATTAAGTTTGAATGCTCGCCATTTTTTAGATTCCATCTATAAGGTGGTAAATTGAAGCATTGAAGTTACGAATGGCAGAGCAAAGATACAGAACTACATGAAATTTTACTGATCAGTTCAAAAGTTGTTAGTGGGAACTGTGTATACTGAACTGGTATCACATTCACGTCACTATATACAAGCAGAACAATACTTTCTTTCGGAATTTGATTAAAATATAATATTAATTATTGTACTTGATAAATAATTATACCTAAAGATTCTTAGTATGTTATTTCCACGGCTGAGATATTGATAGATAGTTTAGAACATATTCTTATCGTTATTAAATAATTTAAATAATAAAGGTGAAATTCATGTTCAGTCATTTTAATTGTGCATTCTGTTGTGTTAAAACAATGCATAATTAACACCTTAAAATTGCAACATATAATATTTTCTGCATAACTTTCAGTTTTGTAACATCATTAGTCCTAATGAGATTGTTGCTTAACATGTTTGGTAAAAAAATGTGTGATGATAGTAATATATCAAAACAAATAAACGTTTGGTCACATCTGTTGAACGTTATGAGTTTTACCTTAAAAGCAGATATTGACCTATAGTATATTCTTTTGAAATATCTATCATTACACAATATTATTGGCCATGAATTGGTAATTTTATTTGCAGTTTCGCGTTACGAATTGTCATGTATATAATATTGGATGCCGTGACACACTGCAGGCGAGGCGAAGCGAAAAGTAAGAAAGAATGCCGCGCGGAAGCGTGCGAACAATGTGTCACTTTCCTGTGCAGCTGCTCGCATAGCCGTGAGAGAAATGAAAAAAATTTGAATTTCATCAGTCAGCACGCGTGTACAATACTGTGCATCAAGATGCGAAGGAAGAAATCAGTCAATAGAAACCAATGTTTCATAGACTTATAAATTAGCAGAGATTCCACCATGCTGCTGGGATTCTAATATTGACTTTGTGTTAAAGGTGCTAAGAAGACCTGTCTACATTTTATTTTTTTTCCTTGAAACCTTTCTGTGGCTTGATGACGAGATTGTAAATAAACCATCACTTCTTTGCAATATCAGCAACGATTCGCAAGAGATCTCTGTCGACTAATCCATGAAAATATGAGAAATAATGCGGCGCGGTTCAATGCGAAGCGAGGATTGCGATTGTTTCTTTTATCTTTGCTTCGGGCGTCACACTTTACGTAGCGTGCAATGTGTCACATCCTTAATAATAAAACATATGTCTGCGTGTGTACAAATTTCATTTCCGGTTAATTATTAAACAGAATTTAAATTGCTACTGTCATTAGAAATATTATCATTCAGATTTATGCAATCAGATAAAAAGATTTTATTTGTGTTGAAGTTGAAAAGTATAAAAAAATATTATATTAAAATATAATTCTGAAAATATAAAATTCACAGAAGGCGTTTTCTGCAGAAACGTTTAACATAAGCTTGATTGAGTCATTCCGTGTTTAGTGGCCTAATTTTGAAGAATTTCAAGACTGAAAAACCAGAAAAACATTATTCTTGTGATTCAAAATCTGTTCTTTCAAATGGATAGCAGAAAAAATTAAATACCGAGATATTTGCTCTGAAACATTGATGAAATTTGACCAATGATCTCGTGAACTTTAGTAACAACATTTTTAGAGATTTAGCACAAAAAACTGAACAAAGTTTACAAAGATTCAGAGTGATAGAGGTTATGATTATGCAACAATCGTACTCGAAACTGAAAAATATTCGTGATTGAATTCGCGTTACACATGTGACCTCCACAAGAAAGGCTTCAACAACACTAGAGCCTTTCTTGTACAATTTCATCTGAAACGTATATGCATATTTACACTAGATTTCAGCAAAACTGAAGAGAGTCAAGCGTGACCTTAGATCACATGACTCTAAAGGCCGTGACACATTGAACGCGACGCGAAGGGAAGCGGAATGAAGCAAAGATGACAGAAAAATTTGTATCCTTCACTTCGCGTTGCAGCCTATCTATATTGTAGCCGAGGTATTTCTCATGTTTCATGGATTTCCGATAGAAGTCATTTGCGGAGTAGTTGACAAAAATGGTTGATTTGTTATTAGAAAGAAATGATCCTATGTTTTCGGTATTCTTTTAATCTCATGTCATATAGACATGATCTTTTTTGTACTTCTAAAACAAATTCTATATCTGAATCCAGTCTGAATCCCCAACCACAGGGTTGAACTTCCGCCATTTTCCAAGAATATAAAACATTCGTTTCTACTGGTTGATTGCTTCCTTCGCGTCTTGCTGCATCGCATTGTTCGCGCATTCTGATTGATCAGAGTTCATTTTTTTTCCATTTTGTGCGATTAAACGCGTTAACTGGAGCAACCGCACGGGAAAAGATAGTCCAAGACACATTATACACGCGTAGCATCACGAAGTTGCTTTCTTATGCTTATTTCGCGTCGCGTTCAGTGTGTCACGGCCTTTATCCTATATAGCAGCATTGTTAAAGTTCGACTCTCTCATCCCTAAGTTCGACCTTCAGGATTCCACATTATTTGCTCGTCATAATTCATATCTGTTATATAGGATGCGTGATATTTTATTTTACTCATAAAGAGTTGAACAATTAAATAAAAATTGGTGCTTGCCCTTTATGGCATTAATATTAACGAGGCATGTTATCACACTGGATTTAAATGATATACAATCAATCAAATGGATGCAAAAATAATAATTTATTGAATATTAATATTTTATAATTTTTTTTTCTTTCTTGAAACGAATGCTTAAAAAAATAAAATTTGACGAAATATCACCGAAATTTTATTCTGGCATTTGTAAATAAAATGATGTAAATAGAATGTGATAACGTCAAAGTCAATGTTCTGTGGTGTCATAAACCATTTTCTCTCCAAAATTCTAGTAAAAAAAATTAATAAATCTTATTGATGCGAACACATTAAAATTATGCTATATAATGTAATTATCGTTTTTTCTATTTTTGTTTTTTTTTTTGGTTAATGCTAAGTGGATATAACCTTTGCTATAAAGCTAAGCTATCACCCTATCATCGAAATCCGTTTACAATCAGTAATTTGCCTTCTCCCGTCTCTTAAAACATAAATATATACCAATTAATTTAAATAAAAAATTTTGGAATTCGATAAATCTGTTTAAGTTTGTATAGATTTTTTTTGCTTAAAGATAAATGTTTAAAAAAATATGAAATTATTTTGCCATTCAGTACCCTCTAATGTGTAAAATAGTGCCATCCGTTAACAAAAAAATACCGAATAATTATGTTAAAGTATTTTACTTTTATCCCATGTAATATATTCCATTATTCAGAACAGGTTCATGGATATGTAACACTGATTTATCGCGCCACCTGATGAAAATTTTTATATTTTAAAATGATCTAATTCAGGGGTCCCCAACCTTTTCGTACCTAAGAGCATATTCTAGAATACCGTTCGGATGGCGGGCACCATTTATTTTCTCAAGGTGAATTTATAGTTTGACATAGTTGATAATACATACACATAATGTACAAAAAAAAAAAAAAATTCCAAAAATATAATTTAAGAAAATTATTTTTAATATTCGTGTGTAAAATAATTACCAAATAATGCATACTAAATCTACAAAATAAAAAAATTCTTTATAAAAAATTCAAATTTCAAAGTCAATGTGATTTTTGGCATTGCATTTCTTCGTAATTAGGAAAGTATGATGATATTCCTGCTAGTAAACAATCGTCAAGGTGTTCATCTGTAAGTCGAAATATTTTTTATCGTGGTCGCACAGCGGGGGGCACATGTTAAACGATCGGCGGGCGCTATGGTGCCCGCGGGCATAGGGTTGGTGACCCCTGATCTAATTGATATTTTCAGTTATTTATAATAATTAAAAAATATAAATAAAATTGTTAGCAATTCAAAATAAAACTTTTCGAGCCTTTAAGATTAAAAAATTCGTTATTAATTAGATTTAATTCATTTAACAAAATTCTTTCAGTCGATATTTTTTTTTGTCAACAGATGACGCCACATTCCATTCTCTAGGAATACTATGTGGCGGGGCGAAACAAGCCCTTCCACAGGCTGCCCACCCCTGCGGAGGGGTCAGCCGGATTGTGGAGGACGGGGATCGACGGGCCGGACCCCATGATAAATATTTTCAAAGGCTGACCCGAGATTCGAACCCGGGTCCTCCAGAGTGGAAAGCCGAAGCGTTTCCACGCGGCCAATCCGGCCTTTCAGTCGATATTGTCGATAATCCATCCAACATTTTTCTAAGTCATGTTTTTTCCTTAAATGAATTTTAATAAATTTAATTTAGAAATAATCCACACTTCACTGGCTATGGAAACAGTTAGCATTAACAGAATGTGTAAAGATACGAATAAACTAGGCTAAAAATGCCAAAATTTTTTGACATGTATATTCAAGTATTCTCATTGGCAAACATGTTCAAAAGGATAAGAATTTTAGCAAATATTTTATTATACCATTGAGTAAATTTATTCCGATAAGTGTTTTCGGTTAGTCGATCGAATTGGCCACGTGGAAACTCTTCGACTTTCCACTCTGGAGGATCCGAATTCGAGTCTCTGGTTCTGCTCTTGAAAATATTTATCATGGGGTCCGGGCCCTGCCCGTCTATCCCCGTCCTCCACCATCTGGCTGACCCTTTCGCAGGGATGGGGAGCTGTGGAGGGTCTTGTTTCATCCCGCTACTTAATACGCCTACTAAGTGGAAAGTGGCGCCATCTGTTGACAAAAAAATAATAATAAATCATGCGAACTTAATAAATCACATACCTTAAAATTTAATATATAAATAGAAAATAGAATTATCTGAAAATGCAGGTTAGGTAAAAATTAATCTAACTATTATAATGATTTGGAATGCAATATATTATTATTTTATTTTTAATATTGTTAACTAGATTAAAACATATTCTTATTATTTACTAATTAGTAATTCCAGTTTGCAATCGATCGTTTTTTGTCAACAGATGACGCCACTTTCCATTATACTAACTTGTAAGTGACGGGGTGAAACAAGCCCTTCCACAGGCTTCCCATCCCTGCGGAGGGGTTAGCCAGATTGTGGAGGATGGGGATCGATGGGCCGAGCCCGAATCCCATGATAAACATTTTCAAAGGATGGGACCCGAGATTCGAATTCGGGTTCTCCAGAATGGAAAGCCGAAGCGTTTTCACGCGGCCAATCTGACCGATATTGATCGATCATTGTTCTCAATCTGTTTGATCATGATTGATAGCTGCACCCATTGTTAAGTGCTGTAAATTGAAATTGCTAGAAAATTTTCCGTAAAATATTTAAGTCTGTTACATCATATATTGGAATAGAACTGTTAAACAACAAGTTTAATGAATGTGACTAGTTCACTTCCCAAAATAAGTATTTGTTTACGTCATTTATTCTACAGTGTATGGGTTCACTATAGCGAATGTTGCAATACACGATGTTGTGCAACAACCGAAGTCTTCTGCACATCAGTAGTAATTATTGAATGTGAATTATTTACATTTAACATTACAGAAAAATTTAAATTTCAAAATAAAATTAATTTATATATGTTAATAAATTATAATTTAATCTTTATTTAACGGATGACGACATAGCTTAAAATCCGAACTATATTAAATTTTTGTGTTTAATTTACAATTAATCTAAATTGTTTCTTCTAGGAGGCTTTTGTTTTGTGTTGTCATTTGACATAGGTATTTGTTTATTTAACATTTTAATAAACTGATAATTACTATTAACATTTTTACTTACTATTAATTTTTTTTTACTGATTAATAATTAAAAATATGGGCAGACTTTAATTATTTTAGATAGTTTAAATCTAAAATGCAGTTTTGTTCGGGTTTTTCATTTAAATGTCTAAATAAACAATAATTTATTTACATAATTATGATCAGTACAATAGCGTTATTTATACTTATATGATTGTATATTTAGTATGAGAAAGACATAATCTTTCAGGGACTCATAAAATCGTACTATTTAGTATGTTTCGTATTTATTACGTATTTTTCTTCTTGAAGTCAATCATCAGAAAATGAAACGTAACAAAAAAATCAAGAATTTCTTTTGGAGAGGAATTTTGATATGAAGCGAAGCTAAAATAGATTTTAAACAGAAAGTTTGGTGATCATGTGTTTTTTTGGTCAACAGATGATGCCACTCTCCATTCAATTAGAACATTAAGTAACGGGGCGAAAGAAGCCCTTCCACAGGCTGCCTTCCTGCGAAGGGATCATCCGGATTGTGGAGGGCTGGAATCGAAGGGCCGGGCGAGGACCACAGGTTGAAAATGTTCGTAAAAATGACATTTATACGAATAATTTTTGATAATTACATAAACTATTCAATTAATATTCCATAAAGATTATTATTATCTACTATAATTTAATATTTCATCTGTTGGCCGGATTGGCCGCGTGGAAACGCTTCGGCTTTCCACTTTGGAGGACCCTGGTTCGAGTCTCGGGTCCCACCTATTGAAAATATTTATCATGGGGCCCGGCCCGTCGATCCCCGTCTTCCACAATCCGGCTGACCCCTCCACACGGGTGGGCAGCCTTTGGAAGGGCCTGTTTCGCCCCGTCATATAGTATTCTTCCAGAATGGAGTGTGGCGTCATCTGTTGACAAAAAAAATATTTCATCTTTTATTTAATCTTTATTATCTAAATTTTAACAAATATCCTTAGTACTTGTACATAACTTACTTTTTACATATTATATGTTTTTGATTGATTATATAATTAATACACTTATTGATTTCATATAATAATAAGTTCGTTTTTAGGTATATTAATAAAATGAGATATTTCATTTTCACGTCCACAAAATATTGCAATAATAATTAAGTGCAAAAATAGCAGGTTTTAGATTCTAATTCTCAGCTTAATTTAATAAACTTTTGACTTGCAATTGAATCTGAATGAGCCAATTTTGAATGCCAATTTAACACAATTTTCGAATACTATTAAAAACAGTTTTTCTATGTGACTTTGCATTGCTTTATACTCCTCGGGTACTTTTTTCTTTGCTTTTTTACGCCCCTATCCAATCAGTGAAATTACTTAGGGGCGGGGACAGTTCTAACCACGGGCTGCATCACATCCACGGAGGAGGGCCGGATGGTGAAGGACGAGAATCGCAGGGCTCGAAAAAACTTTTCAGAAGATGCCGGACCCGGGTTCTTCTGCATTGCACTCCAATGCGTTACCGCTAGGCCATCCGTCCATCACACCGCAGGTACTCTTTTTTTGACGGCACTTTCCATTCTGGAATATTAAGTGGCTAGTCAAAACAAACCATAACAAACAAATAGACTGTCCATCCCTGCCAAGGGGTCAGCCGGATTGTGAAGGATGAGGATCGAAGGGCCGGGCCCTGACCCCATGATAAATATTTTCAAAGGATAGGACCCGATTCTTGATGGGG
>WUQG02049872.1:0-10355 GCA_011317285.2 Androctonus mauritanicus
TAGATGGCATCCGCTTTGCATTCCATATTTGATTCCCTCCTCAATCTGAGAGAAGCCGGAAACAATCGAAGAAGCTGTCCAGTAACTCAGGCAACAAATATCACAAGTAGTTAAAATGTTTGAAGGATCCTTAGATGTATTTAAGATGTAATAGTCACAAATTTGGTAGAATTAATAATTCCAAAGCGAAAAATATTTAAATTCTAAAACACTCACTCTACTCCAGATTTTTAGAGATATTCTCATCAGCCTCACTCGAACAATCATCCAGCTTTACATTTTACAACGTATTTTACTTTGAAAAATTGTTTTTAACAAAATTGATAGATTTGCAGCATCTGTTATGTATTACAAAGTATTTGATTTTTTTATATGCGCTTATAGAAATTTTCAAAAAATATTCGAATATGAAAATTTTTAGAAGAATTTCTTTTTTATTGCCTAAGAGACGATGCATAAAATTTTTATCGGATTATTTTCAGCAGACAGAGAAACTTTTCACTGTTATTGTATCTGCGACTTGTTTCGTTAATAATAAAATTGTTTTCTATCAGTTATTTTTCAGTTATCTAGGCATTCTTCGTTTAGCATGTGGAATTTGGTTACAATTTATTCTTCGCTAATGGTGTAATATTGCTGGAATTAATCTCGTTTTAAAAACATCAGTTGAAAGAGTTTATAGTAATTTAAAAATGACGCTTGTTTAAAAGTTTCGAAATTTTTTTACGGGAAAACAATACTTTCTTCTGATTTCTTTGAGGTATTTGTTATTATTATATGAAGAAAATTATCTTTCTTCTATAACCACTTCTATGTGTTTTTTGACTAACTCAATAAATTCTGCGCTACAGGTTGATGTGTTATGTTACAGAAAATGCTTTTGTGCAGTTCACAAGTTTATAATTATGTTTATAAAATTGGCAGTCGGTTTATCATTATTAATTACTTTAAATTATTTTGATTTGTAAATTCGTCCTACTATTAATAACGAATGTTGTCGTCTGTGAAGTGTATCAAAAAGTTCCACAAGCACTTGATGGAAGGGCTTTGAAAGTTTATGTTGAATCTTTTGGAAGATTGAATAAGTCGCACTTTCTAATATTTATTTGTTAGTTAGAGTTACTGCATATTAATAAAACAAAGTCAGAACAAGTTGTAAAGCGGGAGATTCTGACCTTTCAACATAGTAGAATAATTTAATTAGATATAATAATTATGCACTGAATGTTTTAATATTCATATTATTTTAAGTACTATACTAAATGATATCCAATAGTATTCACGAAAATAAATTAAAAGAAAGACGGCCGTCACTTGTTTCTACTTAATTTGGATGTTTGGCAGTTGATGATAAAATAATGTAATGTTTGTTTATTCCTAACAAAACAATAAACTATCTATAATTATTCGGAAACGTTCCATGTATGACTAAATATTTTTTTGTATCTGTTGCATATAATGATACCGTAAATTAGTAATTAACTTATATATTTCACTTGAACAACAGTTACAATTTGATTTAAAAAATCCAATAGAAAAATTTTAATTGTTATAAAAATTAAATGATCACAATTATTTTTAACTAATGTACATGATTAACGATAAATTAGAATAAAACATGTTAATGAAACTGATTTATCTGAAAGTAAATTGTATAAATGTTTATTTAAGTAAAAAAATGCAAGGATTGTATATCTCTTACAAAAGAAGAAATAAAGTAATTAAAATAATTATTTGATTTTTCTTACTCCATGATGATTGGGATATATTTGTGTCAGAATATTTACAGCTGTTAACCGCAACGGTAACGGGATTTTAAAGTAATATGTATTTTATACGTACAAAATAATCAAATATTCGCGTAAAAATTTTTATACCTGAATAATAAATATATTACTTATTGTTGATATATATGCTTATTTTTTTAACAACTACAGATAAATATCAATAACATTCCTGTTTACAATAAATAAAACCAATTTATAAATTGAGTTTTAGAAACAATAAGCAGAATATATATCTTGTATTTTTTGTGTTGTGGGGAAATAGCTGTTAAAATTATATGTGCTTTGAGTGTTACTTTCTATACATTGTCATGATGGAATATTCTAAAATATTAACAGAACAACCATTAAAAATAGAAACATATCAACTACACGAAACATAATACTAAATATAATATCAATATTATATACATCAATGTTCCTTCCTTAAAAACTATCGTTGAAGTATTACAAGACGCAAGTAAACCACAAGATATAAAGATTGTCCTCTCTCTATCTTAAAACCACAATATAAACAGTTAACCCACAATAAAATATTTATATTCCGGAATGACATTTAAAATAAAACAAGTATCGTTTATGTACCAACATACACCAGTTACCTGGATAATCTCCAAAATGTTAAAAAAATTCGTAATTATGGACTACCTGCATTTAATATTAGAAAGTTAATAAGTTATATACATAATCAAATGTTAATAATTTCAGTACCGGTCGAAGTAAACATACCACGCATTAACTCGAAGATGCGGGCATTGAATACATGATGCAAAATATAATTAGTGTCTGATTGCATCAGATATGCGAAATATCAATCGAACCTTCACTTTATCAGCTGCCTTCTTAGATATAATACATTTACTTTGGACAATCGAAATTATCCTGTTACTATTAGGAGCTAATCATTACAAATGATGTAAATATATTCCATATTGCAATATCATTAAATTATAATCTTCCTACTATTATTCATTAACCACATATGTAAACACATATTTAAATATTCTTCATTGAATATTTAAATATGTGTTTACATATGTAATATATCCATAATTATTAAATATTATATTAAGATATATACATATATGAATTAATATCGTATGGAATAATAAAAATATTTTAAATATTTTTCGTGTTATATTTTATCTCTAAAATTGTTTTAATTAAATACTAAATAAGATCAGTAATACACTATTGTCGAATATTTTGAGGTAGCTTACGCCTTCCAAATGACACATCCCATCCAAAACAAATAATTGAACAATTCGTTATTTGAGCAAGAAGTAAGGTTACATTCGTCCACTTGAATATCACGATGGAAGTTTGGTAACACTGGTATAGTTTAGAAAGATAACTTTCCAGTTTTCCCATATCTTGCAGTCGCAATCCATTATAATCATTCCAAATATTTTTGAAGTGTCCATGAATGCATACAATGCATAAACTAATAAGATGCAGACGTTGAATACATGGTGCCAAACGCAATTATTATCTGATTATCTTTATTTACGAATTATCATTCACATACATTTAGTGTTACACTACATTTAGTGCTGAAGAAATTGAACATTTTCTTTACGATAAGTACTCTTCCAACCTGGCGTAGTCATGTTTTATATGAGAATATCAATAAATCATATAATGCCTAAAGTTATTGATTAAATATTAGTATAAAATTTGAGATTCATTAAATTCCTTCGACTGCCTAATATATATTATCATCTATCGATTGGAATCAATAATATTCCTTAAATTCTTTGATTATCGTTAATGCTGGATGGAAACCCATTATGTTGGTAAATCTAAATTGTTTGATGTTTACTGTCCATCGATTGATATCAACAGATTCCTTAAATTCTTTGTTTTAATCTCTCTTCTTCTTGTGTGTATGTAATCGTGGTCTGTCCAATGATACCAAAATCACCTAATTTTGTTTTATCAATTTATGTATTTATATAATCAAAACAGGACTGTGAGAATTTGATTCACTGAACAGGATTATCCACTTATCTGGGAAGCCTTTAGAGTGGGTCCACTGTATTATATATCGTATTATTTATTATATAATATTAATATATATACATGTATGTATTTAACGCGAACGCCAACATTGGAGAGGTTTCTGTGGTGCCAAGGAATTTTCATATAGGTGCTGTCGACAGTTGGAGATTATTGGTGAATATAGCACGTCTTCCGGATAAACGGATCTAAATGAATATCTCAAAAATATTTAAATTTCTTAATAGATATATTTTGGAAGTAAACGTAATTTATCATTGTGTGAAAACATATATTTAGTATTTCATTATAATTATTACTTTATATGGCAACAGTTTCAAACAACCTAGATCAATTGTAACACAAATCAATATTAAACGGATGTTAAATAATATAAATACTCTTCATAATAATCAGATCTTCTCAAATTAAATAAGAAAATATCAACGCAGGAATTGGAAATAAACAACATCTACTTCTGAAAACAGCTACTCGGAAACTGTGCTTTATTTTTAAAATAATAAGAGATATTTAATTTTAAAAACGCTTACGAATTACATAGTTCTCACATAATGATTAATCCTACTATTAATAATAATGAAATCAATTGACGCAGGACGGGAGGAATGTCCTTCCTTCGTGCTTTGGTGATTTTGAATATATGTGTCTACGCACGAATATAATTCGCTATGATCGAGTAACATCGCCTAGAAAGCTGAAATTTGATAAGGCAATTGAGGTATCACTGATCTGGTTCAGAAAATGTATGGAATCGTGAAATACCATACCAAGGAAGGTAGAAAAAGGGAATCTAAATTTCCAATGTAGAATTTTTGGCTAAAACTCGTTACTTTTCGTAAATTTCAGTGTTTCGTGTTGACAAAAATATTCCTTCATATATTGATTTTGGAAATTTTATACTGAAAAGAGGATCATAAAAATGGCTGACTCCCAAATTTCAGGGATTTTTAATGATAGTTCTAATTTGACGAAAATGAGTATACGGCAGTTGTGGATTAGAGATTTTTAATCCGGTATTAGTTTCTTTGAATTCAAAATATCAAATATGGGCCTGAAATTCAAAGCATATTTTAATTTAGTTTGGTCGATAGGAAAAATGCTTAGGAATTATATATTTGAAAACTAATGATAGTTTTATGGAATTGAAAATGATGGATCTAATATGGCGATACGAAATTCAACGGATATTTTAATTTATTCGATTTTATTGTGTTATGGCTAGATTGATCATCTGGAACACTACGACTTTCCATCCAAAATATTTGGCTCGAATCTGTGTCTCATAGATTCATAAGACATATAAACTTCTTAAGACATTAAGACGTATCTTAAGATACATAAGGAGTAGGTCCAACTCAATACATATCTTAAGATGCGGGATCTACTTCCATCCCTATTCGATTTGTACCCCGTCCATATGGATCGAATATTGGGTGTAGGGCCCTATCTCGAAAGGAAAATCACCCTATTCTAACAGAAGCTTTTTCTCTTTCAGTTCCCCGTGCACGGTGTTGCAGTATCAAGCAGTAATAAGTGAGCAGGCGGCGTTAAACGCTGCAAAAACTGGTCTCGAAATAATGATAATTTACTCAAAAGCCAGGTTTGACGGCGGTAGATCGTTCCGCTACAGGAGAAAGATCTAACCCACAGATAGGCGCGACAGCGACTCTGATAACTATATAAATATATGACACTAGCTGCAATATATACACTTAACTAAATAACATTCAGTCTCGATAAACATTCAAGACTAAAAGTACGTTAGAATGTTTTTAACTTGATCGAAAATTTCAAATAAACACATCTTCTATTCTTTTGAATAGAATCCGAATAATATTAAAGAGTCATTTGTTATTTCGAATAGAAAGAAAGTGAATAAACTACGTAACACCGGGAAGATGGCGCACTTTTCTAGTTTACTCCTAAAATTATCAATAGTCACCATCAAATCAAATAAATTTGATGGTGACTATTGATCATTTTAGCAATAAACAAGAAAAGCACTGCTTACGTGGACTATATGCAAATAGACTACATACTAGCTTATGTGGACTATATGCACCAAGTGCATTTTAATCATTACTTGGCGCATATAGTCCACGTAAGATATTTTGAAAAATACTTTATTTTTCAAAATAGCTTACGTGGAACAATATGCACCAAGTAATGCCAACATTCATTAGTTAATCAAAATGAAAAAAAGTTGTTTATTTTGTTACTTTATTCATTTCGATTAACTAACTTTTGGCATTACTTTTTGCATATGATACCATTTAACTTATTTTCAATAATAAAAGTTTTTGATGGTGATTATTAATAATTTTATCGATAAACAAAAATAGTCCGCCGTCTCTCCCGGTTTTACACTATTGTAGATTTTTAATTATCTTAAATAACGCAGATCAGCGTTTGGCGGTTCAAACAAATCAATGGCAGTTGTTGTATTCCGTAATCATTGACATCGTATCATCTTGGCTTTAGAATGAAAATATATTTAGCTTCGCCGTTTCTCCCTCGGCGCCATTTCACCCGGTTTTTCCATTATAGTTTATGGCGATTTTAAAAGATTAGTGGGCTGTAAAACCCCTAAATACTCTGATGCTTAATTTACCAATCCAAATTCAGCGATTTTCCTATCAATAAAAAGGATTTAGGTAGACGAATCAAAAATATGAAATGCATTTCTGAGCAGTATATAGATAAAAAATTAAGCCAGTAATCTCTCTTTGTTGGAAATTTCTCATATTTTTAAAATATATTATTATTATTATATTCCCAACAGCTCTATACATAAATTGGTAAAACAAAATTAGGCGATTTTGGTATCATTGGACAGACCACGATTAGGTAAGCATAACAAGATGAATTAAGAGAGATTAAAACAAAGAATTTAAGGAATCTATTGATATCAATCGATGGACGGTGAACATCAAACAATTTAGATTTACCAACATAATGGGTTTCCATCCAGCATTAACGATAATCAAACAATTTAAGGAATATTATGGATTCCAATCGATAGATGATAATATATATTAGGCAGTCGTAGGAATTTAATGAATCTCAAATTTTATACCAATATTTAATCAATAACTTTAGACATTATATGATTTATTGATATTCCCATATAAAATATGACTACGTCATGTTGGAAGAGCACTTATCGTAAAGAAAAATTTCTATTTCTTCAGCACTAAATGTAGTGTAACAATAAATGTTTGTGAATGATAATTCGTAAATAAAGATAATAGGATAATAATTGCGTTTGGCACCATGTATTCAACGTTTGCATCTTTTTAGTTTATGCATTGTATGCATTCATGGACACTTCAAAAATATTTGGAATGATTATAATGGATTGTGACCGCAAGATATGGGAAAAGTGGAAAAGTTATCTTTCTAAACTATACCAGTGTTACCAAACTTCTATCGTGATATTCATGTGGACGAATGTAACCTTACTTCTTGCTCAAATAACGAATTGTTCAGTTATTTGTTTTGGATGGGATGTTTTATTTGAAAGGCATAAGCTATCTCAAAAATATTCGACACTAGTGTATTACTGATCTTCTTTAGTATTTAATTAAAACAATTTTAAAGATAAAATATAACACGAAAAATATTTAAAATATTTTTATTATTCCATACAATATTAATGCATATATGTATATGTCTTAATACAATATTTAATAATTATGGATATATTACATATGTAAACACATATTTAAATATTCAATAAAGAATATTTAAATATGTGTTTACATATGTGGTTAATGAATAATAATAGGAAGATTATAATTTAATGATATTGCAATATGGAACACATTTACATCATATGGAACGATTAGTTACTAATAGTAACAGGAAAATTTCGATTGTCCAAAGTAAATGTATTATGTCTAAGAAGACAGCTGATAAACTGAAGATTCGATTGATGTTTCGCAGATTTCATGCAATCAGACACTAATTGTATTTAGCACCATGTATTCAATGCCCGCATCTTCGAGTTTATGCGTGGTATGTTTACTTCGACCCGTGCTGAACTCTTCAAACATATTTGGAATGATTATCATGGATTGTGACTGTAAGACATGGGAAAGAGGAAAAATTATGTTTCTAAACTATACTGGTTCTATCAGACTATCATAGAGATATTCATTTGGTCGAACGATATATTATTTCTTGCTCAAATAACGAATTGTCCTGTTATTTGTTATGGATGGGATAATTTCTTTGGAAGACAAAAATTATATATTAAATTGATTATCGTTATTATCTACTGTTTCTTAGCTTTTCAGTTCAGTTTCTTCAAGCGAAACACCTTTCATCTTCCCAAAAATACGAGAGGATATGAAAGGGAAGAAGAAGAAATGCTAAGTCTTATGAAAAAGCTATCCACGATTATGCTAATAATAATAATTTCTAATCTAATTTTATTAATAACTATAAGTGATCTTTTTCTCTATCAATCATTGAAAATGATTTCAAAATCAGAAAATGAATATTTGTTTTGTAATCTGAATATGACGTTGTTATTCATCTACAGTTTAGGACAATTGTATTCTGTTATTCTTGTTTTCATCGTATTTTTCTTCTTCGTCTCTAAGCGATTCACAAACTTATCTAATACCTTTGATAAAGTTCAAAAGGGAGAAAGTTTTTTAAAAGAGAAGATAGAAGATTTGATAAACAGGCATTATGATTTATGGTACTGGTTGCAGGAACTGAATCGTTTCAACGAATTTTATGTTCCTGTCGTGTACGGTTTTGCCATTTACATCGAATGTTTCTCTCTTTCTGCTGCACTTCAATTAGATGGATTATTATTTATCTTAGGTTTTTTACTCGCACTTTTATTCACAGTTTTCGTTCTAAATATTTCCTTGGCTCTCTCCCGGTTTACTTCTTTGGTAAGTAAAATATGTTAATGTTTAATTAAAATTTATTTAAACACTCCATTCTGTTTACAGCTGTACGGAAACTTTATTGAAGTTGTGAAAATATCTTCCGCTGATTTGCCCTTGAAAACTAAACTGAAAATAATTTAATTTGATTTATTTTTGATTTGAAAGTTTTATAAATATTAATAATGAAATTTTATTTTAAAGATTCTAAATTTCATGAAACGATTTGGGAAAACTCCGATTGGAATTAACGTGGGTGGAATGTTTTACGTGAAGAAGAATTTCTTGATACGAGTAAGTATGATTAATATTCTGAACACAGTGTTCAACTTAAACCTATATAATTACATAATTTTTTATTATTCTTCACCGATAAATGCGATATGAATTGTTTCAATAAACATTCATATATGTATATATATATTTTTCAGATTATCAGCGCCATGTATTCGATATTTTCCGCCTTGTTGGAGTTGTTCAAAACAAATTAAACATAGATTTAGGTAAAAAATTAAAACAAATTCACTGTTTATGTGTGTGGAATATGAAATCTGTATTGGAAATAATGTCGATTATATTACTTTGGTTAACTACAAGTCACAACAATTGAATGAAGAACGGTTTCATGCAGTTAAGTATCATTAGATCTGAAGGTTCCATTGACCATGAAATAAGTTATTTTCTATAATACCTGTATTCGTTAATTATTTTGATAACTACCTGACTATATCTGATGATTTATTCAATTTCAGTTTCTTGATGAATGTGCAATGCGCAATATTGTAAATTATTGTTGTAATCAAATTAATAAGAATTACTATAGAAAATACATGAGTATTGTATAATGAAGAAAATTTTGGGGATAGCAATGATTTTTACATAATTAACGCTTGAATTTTTGTGTTATGGGAGTCTGCTATCACATGATAAAATTGAAAGATTTCAACCAGACCAATAATTTAAGAAAGAGACAAATGGATGTTTTTAACGAAAATTAAAATTAAACTTTCTTTTTATACGCGATACAATATTCATGTAGATATGTATCTTTCTTCATGAAAAGATAAGAAAATTATTTTTATTTATCATATGTTATGTTATGTTACAATGTTGGTGGATTATGTAACGACTGTGAAGTATCGATCAATACTGTGACATGAACAATAACAAATTCGGCAATTGCTTATTATTTATATAATTGCTAATAATTTTAAATACATTATAGGGGAAGGTGGGGCATACTGCGGACGTTAAGGTTTAAAGAAGCACAGGAAAGTAACTTTTAGAGATAAAAACATGAAAGTTTATTTTTAAACTCATTTGATTATAAAGTATAAAATGAGTCAGTTTTATGAAATATAAGCAATGTAACAAATGAGAAATTTAATGGGACAATCAAAAAATGTTGGTCCCATTTTCGCCTTAACGCGTTCATTATTTTGCTTCTGGATCTTCTTTCCAGTTCTTTACTTTTCTTTCAAGAATAGTCTGAGGAATATGAAATATTTATGCTTTTCTCTAGCTTATCTTTTGTTCTAACACACTTTCTGCGGCCAGACGCATTGCATTCCCTGTCCAATTTTGTCTATCAGTTTTGCGAATATATTTTCGAACCATGGTTTGCAAGGAAAACCCAAAAATATCAGTA
>WUQG02049883.1:0-10355 GCA_011317285.2 Androctonus mauritanicus
TTATTATTATTTTATCGTTTTTACTATTCAGGAAATAGTAAGGGAAGCGAATAAAATGTTATGTAAATAGTACAGTTTTCTTTTTACGTTTTAAAAATAAATTGATTAAAATTACTTTCTTTTCTTGCTGAATAATTTAAAAAACTGGAATTAAACGATTACGCGCAATTTCCTTGAAAAATAATACGTTTTATTCAGATATTAATACTATTTTATTCTACTCGACTGTAGCGATCTACTATACAGCGAATAAGCCACGCCCTCTAGCCGCTATGAAGTTTCCATTGTCGCCACTGTGACTATAAAGCCACTATGACTATAAAGCCACTGTAACGCTAACATATCATCATTCGCCATCTGTTAACAATAATATAAACTAAAATTGTGAAAAAAATAAAATTCTATCCTGCAGGATTATTCGATCGTAAAAAATTAAAAGATGCAGCATCGAAGATTCTCTTAATAGATATGAAAACATTATGATTCTAAAGCATTAGTTTTTTCTGTTTGTAGAAGTCTCACTGAATTTTAGAGTATAGTATCACCATAGTGAAACTTTGGAAAGCACTAGTCTAATCTAATTATCATCAAAATCAAATGAATTTATACATCTGGTGAAAATAATTAGATCAGTATTTTCCAAACGTTTATGATAATTAATAATTAAATAAGTTTTGTTTAGGTGTCTGTATCTAATGATTAATATGCGAACTATAAGCTTGATTAATTTGAAATAAAAATTAGTTCTAATCAATTTTTTTAGATAAATGATCAAAATTATATATTAATTATATTAAACGAAAACAAATAAATGGGAGTTACTTTAGTACAAATTTATTAAATTATTAATTATAGTTTATTTCATATTATTGTCGCTAAGATTTGTCTTTAGTTTATTATTGTTATGATATTAAAATTTTAAAGAATGAAATACTATTTTATTTAAATTTGATCAAAAAATTGAATTTAAATACAGAATTTTAATTCGATTAGACTGAAGCGATAAATTGGACTTTATTGATTGTCATGTCTTACGAACATGTAAAATATTTTTATTTCGAAAAATTATTCAAAAGTAATCTATTATAAATTTTTGGAAGCAGTCATGATAAAATTATTTTAAAAAATACACAATACATATTATTTTTTTATTAAATAATATTTTTATTTTATTTTTATATTAACATAAATAAAATTAATTTATATAATCTGTTGAATTGTCCTTTGAACATATATAATTACTATTTTTATTTAATTGTTCACATTGTAGGAGAAAAAGGAAAATTGATATGACAAAGCTAAATACCTGTTAATATACAATAATAAGTATTAAAAAATAATAGTTTATTTTTTATGATATATTTAAATTATAATTAATACCTAAAATGATAACTGTTAACTACCTTCAAAATACTGCCTTTTGTTACCACAAACATTTTGAACCAAGTCATTCCTACTGCTGATGAGCCAAATCGTTTCATCAAATAAATTAACTAAAAAAACAAATCATTTTAATAATAATAATACTAGTAATAAAATAATATAAATTTTAAAAAAATATTATTTAAATATTTATTTTGATCAACCTTATCCTGATCAGTTGAATTAAGTTGAATACATACAGCACGACAAAGATTATTGAAAGGACGATGATACTAAGAGAGAAAAATATTCGATTCATTATATAAAATATATATTAATTGATTATAAAAATTTTATAAATATAATTATTATAAGAAAAACTTACATATCTTGATAATGTTGACATTAATAAAAGATTTAATGCCAGCATGCAAAGACAGCCTGTTATGAGAAGAAAAAAAGTAATAGGAGATTCTGTAGGTTTAAAAGTTATTTGGTAAAGAACAACGGTGACACCAATCAGAAATATCACTACTGCTAAACTGTAAATTGGACTAAATATTTGGTCAGTAGTTAAAATTATTTCATGTAAAAGTTCGCATTTTTTCTTCAGAATGTTCAAATATTGTTCTGGAAAAACATTATTATTAACAATTTCCGTTAACATAGCCGAAATATATTTTGACTGTTGTCTTACAATCAAACAAACTATTAAAAACGAAAGAGAGAGGAATATAAAAAAACCAGATGAATAAAATGTTTCTAATGTAAATAGAATAGAAGGGATTATTTGAACAATTTCCGATTGTAATAATGGAATTTTAGGTGGTAAAGTTCTTAGCATAAAATATTTTGCATTAAGATATAAAATACTCGCTGATATTGAACAACAAGTAATAATTGAAAATACAACATAACTAGAAAAATTCTGATAAAATAGAATATTTTCAGCATCTTTCCTACAAACTTTAAGTTTATCTATTTTGTTAGATAAATGCAAAAATTTCTTCGAAATATCAGAAAATGATAATATCGTCATAGATACTGTAATAAAAAAATACCAACCAGAATAAAGTGCCATTATAAAATTAGCGTTGTCTTCCCAAAATGAAGAAATATCATCTAATCTACGATAATCATTATCTACATCCATGAAAAAATAAGCAAAGTGTCGAATGCAGCAAAACCATAATAATAACCATAATATGGAAAAACAATAACCACTCCAAAATTTGTTGTGAGCTTGATTATCTTCATATCTACAAACTGAATTAAAAACACCGAATAATTTAAGGCTTTGTAAGATAGGTTGATAAATACATAACGTACATAGACAACGACCTTGAGTAGAAACGAAATAAAATCTCTTAAACTTATTTTCCAATCCTGAATACATTTGCAGCTTTCAACTGTTTTGGATGTATTTTTATACTCAAACTTCTAAAATAGGGAGATAATTTATATTAAAGAAATCGTTCTTCTATAACCAAAACACTAATTGTACCTGTACAGTACTTTGGATGTTTTAAATTAACATCGAACACGCTCTTTCTTATTATAAATTGATGCTATTAGATTATTACATCAATTATGACTAAAATGTATCACTTTAAGTATTTATGGCTATTGGCATAATCGATTGATAAACGTGAAGCTACTTTTTCATTTACTAAAACAAAATTTAATATCTCAAGACACGAAAGTTAAACGTCACTCTGAAATATTTAAAATCTACGTCATAATCGTAGATTTTAAAGAGTAATTTTATAAAATCGATAAAATCTATTTTGTAAAGAAATTTTAGCGAAACTCATAACCGTACCTTTATTGGAATTTTCAAAATAAAAATAAATTTCAATGCAGTTATTAACAGATGTTTCATTGATAAAAACAAATATATACGTCTTTCTAAGAGAATCTTTACGTGATATGATGCGATGACTCTGTAGAGTATAATCAACGAGACTACAATATTATAAAATCACGGCATCACGAAAATAGAAAATTCTCTTGAAATGGTTTTTAAAACAAATTCAAAAATTTAACATTAAATTCATTAAAATAAACCATTAGAATTCAAAATTATAGTAAGACAAAATATTTATCTACGTAAGATTATTTCACAATAATAACATCATTTTAAAAAATGAAAAGATGAAAAAATTTGAAAAATGGCGATGGAATTACTTTCGAATGTATACACTATATATTTATAATCTTAATAAATTGTTGAATAAATGTAAATTTTAAGACTGCTGATTAAAAAATATTAGTCGAAGAATCGTAAAAATATTCAATTTTAATATTTTTACAATTCTTCTTCGATAACCTCTGTTAATCAATAATTTTATAAATTTCCGTTTATTCGTCCATCTTTTAAAACAAGACTATAATTAATTATAATTTTTCTTAAAAATTCTTAAGTGTGAGAAAATAAGTTACCCATTTTAATAAATATTAATTATTATATATATATTAGTTATTTAAGTTAAGCCACCAAAAAAAAACTTTCCAAGATTCCAATTTTGATATAGCGCCATCTATTAATAAATTGTTAAATTTTGTCATTTATTGAATTATTCGTTAGTTATTTAAAATGCTTATTCTAAAAAAAGCATTCAATAGCCCTGTTATTTAAGCTGGAACATAAAAACGGATTCTGCCAAATATGGTGTTTATTATAGCTTTTACCATTTAGAAGATTACTGGATAAAAACACAAATGTTACATACAATAGAAAATATAAGATTTTATTTTTCCATTGTAAACAAACAATTGCATTTAATTTTTATTTTCTTGTTTTGTAATAAAAATGAATGAAAATAATGTCTTCTGTTTTATTATATTGTATTATTAGTTTAATTGATATTATTAATATTTATTTCAAAAATATCTAATTTTTTAATAATTAATATAATATTTATATTGACCTTTATTTAGTATTTTGCAAATCTTTTGATGAACATGAAAATCTGTTAAATCAATGGTTAAAACTAAAATTAACTCAGTAGAGAAAGGCCTCTTAAAAGTTATAGCTTACTTGTTAGTGCCAAAGTCACCTTAAATCCGGTCCTATCTCTACAGGTCGCATTGTTCAACTAATATCAATGAAATTTGAAATATAGATATTTCTTAGATTATATAAGGTCCCCTGAAAATTTCAGAACAGTTAAAATAAAGAGGGAAAAATGAGTCTGTTTCCATAAATACACTATATATTGCATTGTTCAACCGCCTTTGACCAAATTTTAAATATACACATATACTAGCTTAATTAAAATTTTAAAATTTGAAAATTTTAGCTCGGGCCAAAATTTTCAGATTTTAAAAGGTGTAGAAGAGGATGATTCTTTTCTCTAGAGACGCCTCTATAAGTCACATTTCAACCGATTTCGAACAAATCAGGAATGTAAATATTACTTATTGTAAGTAGCGGAGCATTTCAACCACACCCGTGGTGACATTTGTATCTGTGGTTTAATGCAGCTTTCCACTGAATGGATATTAAGGCGAGATCTTCCAATGCTTATCGGGGGCCGCCTACCTCCTAGTGGTCAGAATGTTTTTCAACAGATGACGCATTCCAGATGAACTTTCCATTCTGGGAAAATACTAAGTGGCAGAGCGAAACAAACCCTTCCACAGGCTACCTACCCCTGGGGAGGGGTCATCGGATTGTGGAAGACGGAGATCGAAGGCCGGCTCGGACCCTATGATAAATATTTTCAAGGGGTGGGACCCGAGCTCGAACTTGGGTTTTCCGAAGTGGAAAGCCGAAGCGTTTCCACGAGGCCAATCTGGCCAACCCTAGTGATCAGCTGTCAAATGGAGGATGGAGAATGAAATTCAATGAACTAGACCTTCTTGAAAAATTCTGAAGTGTAGGATTCAGAAATTGAACACGGATCATTCAGAGTAGGGCCGGGCACAATTAATTGTGGTGTCTGAGGCAAGTTTTAAAAACGGCTCCTTTTAAAATTTTCTTAAAAAACTCTAAGTAAAGAATAATAGTCTGCTTAATAGAATAACAGATATTTTAAGAAAAATTTGTATTAAATATAAAAACAAGTTTTATTTATATTTAAATGACACAGCATAATGTTCATCGTCTCAGCGATCACTAACAAATAAGAAAAATTGTAAAAAAAATTTGCAAAAATATGTCTCGGATGATAAAAATAAATTTTAATTATAATAAATAATATATGAGACGTTAAGAACCGGAATGGAACATCCCACGATTTTTGTGAACTAAGCTTGTTTTGGAGTTTAATAAAAAGGTTTTCTTTCAATGCAAGATTTTTTTTTATCAACAGATGGCGCCCCTTTCCACTCAGTAAGAGTACTAACAGTAAGTGGCGGGCCGAAACAACTCGATAAAAATCCAAACTCAAATAGATTTTGTTTGGACCCCGGGTCACGTGGGTATTCCCATAAACGAGGCAGCCGACGCCCTCTCACACAGTACGACACTGGACGGCTCAGTGCGACGAGCCTTAGATCAACGTGACGCATTGGCGTCAATATTCTCGTCCTGGCGTCAAGCTATTCAAACAGACTGGCAAGCAATCGCTTCCAACAGGGCATTCAGCCATATCCGTCGGTTCCAGTATTGGCCGTCAGATGGCTGCTCGAGCAGAGAATCGGAGGTTCGGATATACCGTCTTCGAACGAACACAGCTCCATTAAACGCCTTTTTATATACTCGTAAACTTCATCCAACTCCGGCTTGCCCACACTGCGGGAAGCTCGAAACCGCCTATCATTACTGGATTGAGTGCTCGGCCTACTCAAGAGCGAGGACAATCCTAAAGGTGGCATTAGGAATAACAGCAACGACACTGCAAAACTTGAACGCAATTTACTGGCCTCCACCTCAGGCGGATACTCGACGCCACATAGCACAACTAGAAACTTATATCGTAATTACTCGTCGTTTCACCTAACATCCTGGAACTAATTATCGCAATCGGAGGAAAAAGCGTTAAGCTATAGCCTCCATAACACCTTTGAAGAGGAACTAAACTATACTTTGCTCCTTTAGTTTGCTCTAATTGTTTCAACAATTCCAACAATTAGAACAAACCAAAGGAAATTATGAACTGTTATTTTGTACGAGAGGAAATGTTATTAGACATTGTTAGGATTTTGATGTTCGAAAATTCCTATAAGTTTATATATAAATTATTCAATTCTAGAAAAGGCATGTTTTAAATATTGCTTATCATCACAACATTTCGATAAATTTATATTTTTGTAAGAGTTATAACTTTAAATTTGTATAATACTTAATTTTTATACAGTATAACATTCTTATTTGGAAATTTCATCATTCATTGCTTGTTTTATTTAGTATATATGTGACTATTTAAAAATAGCAAATTATTTGATTGGAGGGCTAAGTAATCGAAAAATTGTGCATTCATTGATCTCGTATCCAACGAATATTTCTCATAATACTGTATATAAAAATTTATAGGAATTTTTATAAACAAGAAGTTTGAGAATTATGTATGTTCGATCATAAGGAAATTCTAGATGGAAAGTATTTCGTCATTGATTCTTTTCGAAAGTATTATACTTTGTTCTTTTTCGTCTATTTCGAAGATGTCAAACACAAAATTAAGAAATGTATTTCAGAATAAATATAATATTGCACCATATCATTTCTTCAAATTTACGCTATTTTCCATCTGATATAATGAATTATTCGCCGACTCAGACTACATAATCCGCTTGTGGGAACAACAGATAATGAAGGATTAATCCCTTCATTACCTAGAGGTTTATTATATGGAGTTCAACAGTTATTGATCGAATACCACCACTGAATGGTAGAATTAGATCACTTTGAAAGTTTAATCATTTAATTGAATTTAAATTTCAGTTCGTATTAAGAAAACAGTTAATATAACAAGTAAGTTAAACATTTAACAGCCTGATAAATTAATGACAACTCCGTATAAAGGAACATATACTTAACAGTTTAAAGCAATACTTTGAAGTTTAAACGAACATCGTGGGATTCCATCGGAAAATGGAAGATCGATGTGCCAGATCTTCAGGAAAAATTAGGTTGGGTGAAAGATTTGATTCCAGATCTTCCATATATAATCTAGCACGTTTAGATGTGGTCATCAACAGATTAATTTATCATGTCTTACGTAGCAGTATGAAGTTTAACTTATGCTTTTTAAGGACAACTAATATTTTCCTTATACATTACTATAGTCTCAATATATTAAGATTGGAAAACATGATTTACAATTAAAAACATTCGCATATAATTTTTTTCCTATAAAATTGAATACTAATTATATACGAAGAAGAGTTTAGAAAAACCTTTAAAAATTTAAAATCCTGTAACATTAATTGATGACGACAAATATAAACTGCATCAAAATAAATTTTTTGAGTAAATTAATATTCTTAGTCAAATATTTGCTTATAAATAAGAAAATATTGGCATATTTTTTTTTTTTTTATATATTTAAATTAATTTTTTTTTATTTCAATCTCTTAACAAACAAGAATTCGAACTGGCATAATACTATATTAAAACAAAATTGCATATATTTTTTTTTTTTTTTTATATATAAAATTAAAAATTTTAGCTGAATTTTAATTATGTTGAATTATGATAAACAAGTTTTTGTTTTATTGAAATTTTTACAGTGTTTTTTCATTGTTAAAATTTTTACATTTCATATTAAATATACAGAATTCGAATTATAAATAGAATATTTACAGAACAATACTTCTCTATTTCATAAATAAAACCAATATACTATAGATGTTGCAAATATTGTCATGTTCGTTTTAATAACAAATGAAGTGGATTGATGAAGCATATGCTGATCAGTATAACCACTAACAGATTGGCCTAGAAAAAAAAAATGAGTTTATTAGAATGATTGTCAATATACAGTACATATAAAATCATAATTTATGCATCTTAGCGCCATACTTTGGCAGAAAAACTTACTTAATAAATAATTATTATTGAATTTAAAAGTATAGGTTATATTTTAATAATTTTAATCAAAATATTTAATTATATTCTAAATCTTTAGAGAAAAAATTTTGGAATTTAAATATTTGTTGGGAAATTGTTGAACTTCTGTAGATCGTCAATCAATCACTTTCGCAATCAAATCATTGAAGATATTTAATTATCAAATTAGGAAAACAATTCTAACACTCATTCAATATTAACATAACGAAAATCTGCATCATTAAAATACTGAGGGCAAAAAAAAAATAAATTTTTTACCTTGGCAATTGTTTAATCTTATAATATCAGTTGTCTTGTTACATAAATTGTGAATGTCAAACTTTATGATATTTCTTTCTAATAAACTGATGTTGAACTAAACTGATAATTTTTTTTTTATAAAATTTAACTGGCTCGGAAGCTTGAATATTCACTATTTTTTTATTTTATTTTTTTAAAGTAGTGAATATTCAAACATCCGAGCCAGTTAAATTGCAATTCTATCAACTTAGCTGTGATTTAATAAAATTCTAGCAGCATTTTTTAATTTCTTAGATAGCTAAATTTAAGAAATTTATAAGATACGGCATCAAAACTTCCCTATTGAACTTTCTAAAAATTATCAACTAGCTCAAAAGTTGTTAATTCAACACACAACTTACATTTTACCTAAAAAACAACAACCATAATTAACGAATAAACTTGAAAATTGCTGTTTTACATGAAATTCAATTGCCTCCGCAGTTAAACTTGTAATATCTCACAGCAGTGTTTTCCAAACTGTGGGCCGCGCCCCCACAGAGCGAGCGCGAGTCTACGGCAAGGGGGGCGTGCAAGAATTAACAAAAGCATCATTTTCAAGACAAACGAGCAAAAAAATAAATTCAAATTAGTGTCGACAAAAAGGAATCAGTAAAAGAGTCATAAATACATATATCCATAATATCCAGAAACTTTCTGCAGCAGCTGTTTTAAAGTCAAAAATATGTCGGGATCCGTAACATAGGTAAGTCGAAACGTCAGCCTGACACCAGGAAAAGTTTTACGTGTTTTTCCAACACACATGAAATTCCGCCGTCAAGAAATGGTCGGAAACGTTATTATAAGAAATATTAATTTCAGAATGCGGAACGTGAGTAAGTAGCGCAGAGATCTAGGACAGGAGAACTGATTCAAATACCTATATAATGAACAAATATATTTAATCAAGAAAAAATAGAAATACAATATTAACTGAACACTAGGTTTATACGAACAGTTATTTATTAAACTATTAAATTATCATAACGAAATCAAACGAAAGTTTCTTGAACGGAAGAGAGAGAATGGATCTGAGTTGTGTAGACATACCCGAGAAAAGTTAAACATGTTTCTGTTATTCTTTACTTCTCTTGGGCTTTCGTATTAAATCGTCCAACATTCTTCTCTGGTTAATAAGCTTCTGAAATATAACGGAATGCCATCCTCGTTCTTTATTCCTCGTCAGACGACCGCCGACAGGACGGGAATTTTCTTTTTCCTATATTTTCGTAACAGTTTCGAAAGAAGAAACTTTCGGTAGTTTCTTCAATTCTTCTTACTAGCCTGCCAGCAGCAGCGGCCCTCAGCAGCGGCAGCTGAGGGCTGCTGCAGGGCCCCTCAGCAGCTGAGGACTGCCGCTGCTGCCCCGACAGCCCTCTGAATAAGGAACCATCAATATTTATTCAGCGAGAGACGGATTCTAGCGCTTCCTTTTTCACGTGATACAAGTAAGTTTGTTACAAAAGATGAGTATAATTGTTGCTTTAGACAAGACTATTTTCCTTCTCTCTCAAATATTAACGAATTTTATATAAAATTTGCTAACCAGTTCTAATAATTATAAAATATGCTAGAGCACAGCTATCTGACAAGCTACAAATATGCGGCTGTACGTGACGTCAATAAGAGCGTCACAAACAATGCTTAAAAAAATTATTTGTTTTTGAGATTATCGAACCCGTTGGACCTTACATCACTT
>WUQG02049894.1:0-10355 GCA_011317285.2 Androctonus mauritanicus
ATTATAAACAAATAAACAGTATATAAGTATTAATACAACCAAAACATATATAAACTATAAAAATATAAATAAATCCAAAAAATATAAAGATCATTTCAAAATGTTCTTCCATAAAATTTTAGATTCAATAGGAACTAAACATCAAAAGTATAAACCAAGCCATATTCAGAAAGCATAAAAATATATAGAAATTTCTATATGATATATTATAATTAACAATATAAATAAAAAATAAATTAGAATTTTTAGTACACTTTCATATAAAAAAAAACTGCAGCAAAATCAACTCATTAGAACTTTTGTTACATGCTATTAAATGTTTCCTCTATTTTTTTTTCAAATTTGTTGTGACTGACTGTATATTCCTATTGCAAATCCCCTAAAGATCAAACAAAGACAGAATTTTAAATTTAATTTCATAAACCATAATTTTCAATTTAAAACAAACTCCATGCAATTTGAAGTTGTCAGAAAGTCATAGATATTTCTCAATTATATTATGCAGAATGCTATCTCATTCTCCATGATATATAACTGTTACAAGAATTAACTAAAATTATTAAAGAAAAAATTATAAATAATATAACAACATGAAAATTTTATAACAAATTATTAATTTTGCATTTTTCTATTCTTTTTTACTAGGATAATCCTTATTAGCATCATTTAAAACAATAGATATCTAAATTAGTATTATTTTATATTTCGACATTCTATCGCTTCTTTAGTAATTACATACTTTACATTGGGCTTTGAGCTCCTAAAAATTGGGGCCCTGGGCTCAAGACTTATTAGTCCTTATCTGCCCTGGTCAGAACCATTGTTAATAAAAAAAAATTTTAATTAGTTTAATTAATTTTTAGGTTTATATGAATTTTAAGTTATAACCTATAAATTCATGTAAACTAAATGTGAATTAAGATGCCAAATCACAAGGAGATACTTTTGGTGGCATTCTTAAGTGTTTAATACAAGTTGGCCAATACCCACAATTGGACCAGAAGTTTGAAGAATGCCATATTCTTTGTTTTAATGAATGCACAACGTCGCGGCTCAGTAAATACGTCAACACTGAAACAAAAATCAGACTAATATAGGGAGAATCAGGGAATTACATGGTGAAACGAGTTGCGCAGCAGTGTTATTGTGAATTGGCATAAATTGAGCCGGCATAAACAGAGGGCTACCTGTATATGAATAGATAATCCTTATAGATTATCTTTATTCAATCCTTATAGATTATAGATTATCTATCCAATCCTTATAGATTTAATTTTCCTTTTATCATACTTTTACTTACTATTATATGAACTATAGCCTTTTACATCATTTTTATATTTACATCTTTTATCAATATCTTTGTCTGATATTAATTAGTTTGATTTATCAAGTGTGATTATATTAATAAGCTCTTGAATCATTATATAATATATCAGCTCTGATGTTTTCAATGTATTTGGCATCATCTTTAGTTTTATGCTATATTGTGTTATAATTATTAGAATAATTTTAATAACTATTATACTATTATCAAGTGATTTATATAATGATTTTGAATGTTACTGTTTATTATTTGTTAATCTTGTTTGATTTTATATATTGCTTTTATGAATTTTCTATTAGGTGCAGTTTGTCCTGAGCTGATCTTATATCATAAAATGATATCAAAAGCAAACCATTTATTATGGACACTGATTAGACACTTTGAAGTGCAATTCATTAATTAGTGTTAATAAAATTAATTAATTCTTATTAATTTATTACAGTTATTAACAGTTAGCTTGATATTTCCCAAGCTTTTCCTTAGTAAGAGTTTATTAGTTTAGTTTTTTTTTTTTAAATATTTGAGTTCATCAATTTTTTTTGCTATATGAGATGTATAAAATTCCTAAATTATCTGTATCTTATTAAGGTGTACCTGGCATTCCCTAAGAATGTGTCTGACATATTATTTGTAGAGAAATATTAGTTTCTGTTCTGTGAGATTTTCTGATAGTTACAAATGATATTCTACTTGTAAACAAAGCTGAAAAAATAAAAATCTTTGAGTGTGACGATGATGTCATAGTGATGTTATACATTGAAACTTCTGTGATTTCACACATTGATATTTCATGGTATCATCCATTGTTATGTTGTACATCAGAGCATTTTTGACAGCACTCATTGCTACTCTACAATGATGTCACACATTCAGACATTTTGTGATATCATCAGCACATCACAATGACGTCACACACTCCAACAGTTTTGTGATGTTGCTATGCTACAATTATACCACAAAATGATGACATTATTAATCACAATGGCATCACACATTCTGATGTTGTGACATCATACATCAGAATTGTAGTGACGTCATTGCTATGGCATATTGATGTCATACTTTAGTAACATTCTGATATATCATCCATTGTTACATAGCAAGGACAAATTCTCTTTTTTGATGTCAGTAATTGTTACATCATAATGATGCCATACACTAATAATGTTTGTGACATCATTCATTGTTACATTGTAGTAACATCATGCTTGTGAGACCATGACATCATCCATACTTCATACTTTGCAGTGACAACAATAGTCAGAACAGGCTGAAGGATTTAAACATGTATTTTAAAATATAATCCCAAAATGCCTCATTCCTGGAGTGATTTTGACCCAGAGTAACTTGTATTACTAGTAGTGAGATTCAAATAATTTAACAATTGGTTCACTGCCTTAATGACTATTTTAAGTATTAAAAAAACAATATATCAAAAGATAGTTTATTATTTCATACAGTTAATAAAAACAATAAAAGAGATACACAAAACTAGATTATGCTATAAGTATTTTAAAACTCTTTGAAAGAGTTTTAAAATATTAATGAAAAAATATTTAATAATACCTTACAAAAAACAATAAAATTGTTATTTAAGATATTTCCACATTGTTTCTTGATTGGCTTTCTCACTTACAAGTTTCTTTGCTTTTATCCAAGCATCATCAGCTGTTTGATTTATCTTTAATCATCTTTTCACTGTAGGAATAGAATCCTATTCCTTTAGAGGTAAGCCAATTAGACTAATAGTCATTATGTTTGATATATTATATACTATTTGATATACATTATATGTTTGTTTACTGAAGTAACAAATGCAAAGAAATAAAAATGTAGATTTTCATCAAAGGATAAAAAGTTTTATGAAATGAATAAATAAATATTACAAGCATAATTCTGTATAATTTTTTCAACTACAGACGGAATGAACATTACTACAGGTGCTTAAAATAAACTGTTCCTCAAATGAACATAAAAAAAAAAAAAAAAAAAAGAGTAAGGAATGTAAATTTGTGATTTCTATATTGGGCAGCTGGCCAGGCACCCACCTTAGAGAGAATCCTGATTACAAGCGTTATTTTAACAATCAGTTTGTCAAACTCAACAAAAATTAGGTATCGGTTTTGTTGAAATGGTGCAAACCAGCTGAATCCCACACTGACCCTGAGGCATTAAATTTTGCAGTCACCCATGGGGAGTGACCCTGCAAAGTCTGGTGCCAATAGATCATACAGTATGGGAACCTAAGTGGAACAAACAGATAGAATGATTCAAATGTGTCCCATCCTTTGGGGCAATTTTGAGTTTGGATATCATATGTGCCTGCAGAGAAGTCACCGTACAAAGTTTGGTCCTGATAGGTCAAACGGTGTGGGAACGAACTTATGAGAAACAGAAAGACAGACAGATATTACATTTCATGAGTATATTATAATAAAGTGAAGTGTAATAATAAATATTGGTAGTGGACAATCCATAAATTTTGGGCATTTCCCAACTTCCAATTGTTTTGATTTATGACAGCAGGATTTGAATCAAATCCTGTCATAAATCAAGGACTGCCTATATAAAGATATTCTTTAATTAGAATTTTCCTAATTCAGGACATTTTAGAACTTTGAAAAAAGGATTTAAAAATCAATCAATATTGAGAGAAAAACATGCATCATGTATATTTGCATGAGGCGTGTTTTTCTTTCAATATTAATATATATGGATTGCTTCATGCATATTTAAAAATCAATTTTGTTTCTGCTTATATTTTTGAACTTATTTTGTTAAAATTTTGAAGAAAATAAAATAAAAACACCATATATACAATTATAAAGAATTTTAATAAACTACATTTAAATACAATTTTTAACAGTTGATATTATATTATGAAATAAAATATTTATCAAGTAAAATGCTATATTAGTTTTATAAAGATTTTATCAAAATAAAATGAAATGTTTGTGTAAAACATAAAATCTAATAATAAAAAAATTAGAATTTCATTAAACTGCATAATGAAATGCTGAAGTTTTATGTTTCATAATTATTAAATAGATTTAATAATCATTCTGAAATAGAAGCTAAATTTAAATATAAGAAAAATTGTTATTAAAGTATTTTTATAGTATAGTCCATATTCAATAAAGCATATAAATAGAACAAATTTTATTTTATTGATATAATTTTTTTAAAAAATATTCCATTTATGAAATTTATTGGAAAGGGTGCATTATAAAAATATTTTAATTAATAAAATATATTTTCTTAAATTAATTAAATTTAAATCTATTTATTTATATCTCATAAATCTAGATATTTTTATTACAGTCATAAATAAGTAAATAAATAAAATAAATATTAGGCCTAAATATCAATATATCAATTAAATATCATAGTAGCACTTTTAATCAATGCTGCTAAAACTGTATAGATAATAGTTATCATTTTTGACCTTGAAACTTCATTGTTGCTTTTAGAAACATCAATATTTGAACAGAATATACATTAAATTTTGCTTTTTACTTTAAAAAATGAAGACTTTAGAAATACTAAACTAAGCATATGAAGCCAGTGCTATAAAAAAAAATCTCCAAAGATGAAGAAACTTGATAATTGACAGAATAAGAGAGTAAAACTGATAAGAGAAAATAGTTACATCCTGGTAAAATTGATATTTGAACTCCTTTTTTTTAACAATAAGATGTAATTTCTTATGAATTTATACCAGAAGGAATAACAATAAATAAAACTACATATCTAGATATTTTTGTCCAACTCAGAGATGCAATTAGAGGAAAAGAAATAATTTATTCTAGTCAAACAATGGAAATTATTCTATAATAATGCATTAACATAATGCTCATTGAGCCAAGTGAGTTACTGAATATTTGGCAAAATATTTTGAAATTTTGCAACAACCTCCTTATTCTTCCATCCTTTACCCTTGTGATTTTTAATTTTATTTGAAGATGAAAAGATAGTTGTTTCATCAACAATTATCTTTTCAGTTGAAACAGTTTTCATCAACTGAAGATGTCATGAAGTTTATGATAAACATGTTTAAGAAAAATGCTTAAGAGTGTTTATTATAAACTTCATGGCATCTTTAATGATTTAATAATGCTTTTCAGCAACTATTAAGCCACTAGAGAACTATGTGGAAAGTATGAGCATATTTTCAAATAAACAATATTTAATTATTTTTTATATGTAATGAATATTTTTGTAAAAATAAAGTTCAGTTTTTTTTAATCTACTTTATGTACAAATACAGGAAATCACTCTTTCAAAAATTCCAGCCATAGTATGAATTCATCATAATTCAGAACACAATTTTCTATAGGAGCAATATTATAAATGGAAGTTATATTCCTCAACCACCAGAACTCAGAATATATATGTTTTTTAAATAGTAGTAATCCACAATAATGTTGAACAAACACTGTTTATTCTTTAAAACAAAGAAAACATGTATCTCATGTCTACCAGCATTTTTTGTAAATAAAAATAAAGAAACTACCATGTAAAAATCAAAAATGGAATGTTTAAGTTATTTTTAACCAAATTAACAACTAGGCACCAAATTAAAATAAAATCTAAACTAGCTTACAAGACTTTAAAATAAAATTAAAAATACAGGAGCACTTTCGAATTAGGAGGGGCAGTCCAGCCAAAAAGTGCTTCTGCATTTTTAATTTTATTTTAAGTTCCTCTAAACTAATTTAGATTTTATTTTTTATGTCTCTGAGTTTTTAGCATTTGCCAGATGGTTACATGATAAAATAGTTGTTTATCACATTGAGGATTCAAGTTCAATACATTCCATTTTTCAAGAAGGATCCAGGTCTGGCAAACTTGTTGAATACCATTCTTCAATCTTCTAGTTGATCCATTATGAATGTTTCCTGTCTATGGTGGTTTCTAAAAATGGCCCATTTGCAAAATAATCTCATGTGACTCAGCAAAAAATTAAAAAACTAGCCTAACAAAATTACAAGAAAAAGAAGCAATTTTTTTTAATGTCACTTTCCAATCATTAGCTGATTACTACATAATGGAGTCCAATCTGGCCCAACTATGATCTGCCACTTCTGTAGTAACATCAATAGGGCTTTTAACATAGAACTTATTAGATTAGTTTTAGTTAACAAACTGGGCTAAAATCCAGATCTTTTTTTTTTAAAAAAACTGAAGGTGTGGAATTCTGAACTGAATCCAATCTCCAAGATGATAAGAACTGCTTTATCACAAGACTTATGTGCTTATTCTTTAATATAATTACTTTTAATGTTATGTCTTTGTGATACAATTTAGGGTTCTATTTTAGTAATGTTTAAGCTATGACTTTGACATATATATGTTTTGACTTGCGTAAGGCTTCACCAAATGATAATTTATATAAGTCAGGGATTGCCTGAACACATAGACCTCACTTTGCAATATTTCAGTTTGCATTTTTTTTAAATTGCATCATAAAAGAATTAAGACAATATTTCACTTTGAGTAGCAAAATTTCAAATTTTCACTGTTCTGGGGAATCATTTTTCCTTTGGTAGCAAAGCAACTCACATTAACATGTTTTGTTACTGTTTTTAGTAAATTTCTGCATATATACTTGTGGTGCTGCAGTATGTAAATACAAATGAAATCCATTTGCTTTCATATTTACCATCTTTTTGAAGTTGATATAAAATTGTATTCTTACATTTTCTTGTCTATTAGTGTAACCAAATATAACTCAATACTATATATTGAAAATTTTTGAGAACAAGTTAAATTAAATTAAAATAAACATTGTATTTTTTTTCTAATCATATTGGTTTTCTATTTAATTTATTCAGTTATGTTAGTTTCAGATAAGCTATCATATTATATGTGAAATACACTATATCTGCAGACAGTTACTTTTAAATTTCATTACAAGCTACCAACATTCACGAAAGTGTTAACTGAAAGATTAACACTGGGCTTCAACACTGAGCTTGAATCCCTCTTGAGAAGGGGAGGTGTGAGATTGAGATTTGAACCCAGATCTTATAAGGTGATAAGCAATTACTTTACCATACAGCCATCTGGCTGATATTTATCAAATCTATAATGCTAAGTTTCTTGGCTTGGCTTTATATCATCAGTATTGTGTGTAGTATAAGAGATATATGAATCATTAAATCTTTTATTCTTTACAGAATATTCTCTTTCCTTTAGTATTAGCATAGTGAATTGTTCAATTATTGCTCCCAGTAAGAAATAAGAATACTGTACATATTGCAGATGCCATTCGCATATTTTTTATTCATTGCACATAGCTGTGCCATATCCTATCTTCCATATTTTTATAGTTTCTTAGGAAATTCTTATTTTCAATTTGCATCATCTCAGAATACATGTTTTTCAAAATGCATCTCCAACACAAAGTGAGGGAAGTTGGTGTGTATGTTTGCACACAAATAACTATATATATATATATATTACACACACACACACTGCATATTTAAATGTTAAAAATTTTGAAAAGTATATTTCTTAGAGTTATATACACATATCTATAAACAGTGATATTAAATAGCTGTACATACTGGTCTGATTATTCTAGGCATTAAAATATTTAAATACCTCTATACCAGTTGTTAAATATTATAATAATAATTACGTAAATGGTAAAATTAATTAATATCATGGTTAAATGGTAAAAATAATTAATTCATAATATTATACCCATAAATAAGTTGCAGTATGGCTTGCAACAATATTGATGACTGACTGCTCAGTTATGTTGTGCACTCTTTTTTGGAAATCATGAAGTTATCATTAATCTCAAAATTACATAATTGTTTCTGCATCATTTTAATTCTTATATTAGTAATAAGTGTAACAGTAATGTCAATTCATTTTGTTAATGTAGTAGTGAAATATTTACAAATTCAAATTTTATATATTTATATGAATTTTAAAACATAAAAGACAATTACCGTAAAATTAGTAACAGTTATATCCAAAGCTTCTAATTCTTTGATGTAACTCTCCCATTCATCACGTTTGAAGGAATTAACATATAAACTTACAAGTTTTGAAGCAAATCGAGACAATGAATTATCTATACAAAGTTGATAATAACCTAAAATAAAAAAGTTTTTATTTGAAAAATTTTACAAATCCTATAGTCTAAAAATATTTTATCTATATATATTTTCATAATTTAAATCTCATATCAACAGTTATTTTTAATTTTAATGTTATTTTTGTAAATTAATGAATTTACAAAAATAACATTAAAATTTAAAATATTAATCATATTTCATCAAATAATATTACTATAACATATATTTAGAATTAGTTATAACTTTCATTTTAAAATGTGTGTGATCTGAAATCTAACTATAAAAACTAATTTATTTAGTATTAAATAAAATTTGCAATAAACTAAAAATATGATTTAGACATAAATATGCATAAATTCTAAATTATACTGTGGACTCATGTTTTTACAAACTTCCAATTTACAAACTACAGTCATACCTCACCTTATGTCATTAATTTGTCCCAAGACTCATAAGTCAAATAAACTCTTTAAAAAACAATCTAGATTCCCTATAAATAACTCTATAACACTGCTAATAACATTTTAAAGCTTCTAAATAATTCTATAAGTTTCAACAACCAGCACATACCCTGATTGGATGAATGATCAAGGTATTCTTGTATGCAGAATCAGCTATATACCGAAAGTGACATCAGCATCAATTCACTGACATATTTATATCACATTTTAGGCCTGAGAGATCCAGCCTTTAGTAGACTATTTTTTTTTTATTAATAAAAAACTGACGTAAAACTGAAAATGACACAAATCGAAGTATGACAGTACATGTTTTTAAAAATTATTGAGTTGGTTCCAAAAAATATCCATAGAATAAATATTAATTAATGTCATTCCCATTTAAAAACTTTTGATTTCACAAACTTTTCTGGGGATCTATATGAGTTCATAAAATAGAGAATCCACTGTATTTAGTTGAAATATATTTTTCACAATTTTTATTATATATATGCAGTATATTACATGGTATAATAAAAATTTTACAACTATCAGATTTTATTAAATAAATATTAATTATTGATTAATATAATTTTGCTAACTAACTAGTTAACACTAACACTTTTTATATATATATATAAAAAGTGTATATACATATGTAAATGTGTATACATGTATATATAATATATATATAAATCTTATATATAATGTATTTATAAAATTTTTTAAAATTTTATAAATATAATTTTAACTCAGTCCTCAAAAATAGCACTACAGACAAGTAAATATTTATTCTGTAAAACGTTTTCGGACCCTAGTTTGGTCCCTCGTCAGTACATACATTGAAGAACTTAACCCCTTAAGAATAAATAATAATAGAATATAAACATCCATTACAAGAAGAGGTTCGGTATTCAAATTTAAACATAAAGAATTTAGAATATACATTCAAAAACAACTACATAATCATAACTAAACGTCTACATTAACACAAAAACATAGACAACTATGCATTGACGTAACATCAAAGTATATAATATAAATAAAACACTCCTAAGTTTATATAAAAAAGTTCTCATATATATATATAAAAGTTCTTACATATACATAAAAAATTATTCCTCATTATGCGGTTCTTAACTCTTCTTTCCACGTTCAGGGTGCTGATATGGTACATTACAGTATTAGTAGATACCGGCAAGTGGCGTAAACCAAAGGCCAAGAAGTCGGGTGTATACCATCCCCCTGTATAATCTAGATGAGAACGAGCAACAGCACTATGTAGGAAGCACGAGCAGAAGCCTTGAGAAAAGGCTAAGAGAACACAGAGCCGATATAGCTGCGGCCAGACAGACTACTGCGTTGGCATGTAAGGCCTACGAACAAATAATCACCACTGACTGGGCGGATGCAACCCTATTAAAACCAACCTATGAGTGCACAGGACTGATTACAATAGAAGCTATACAGATGGAGAGGATGAAGAGCTCCCACAATATTATC
>WUQG02049905.1:0-10355 GCA_011317285.2 Androctonus mauritanicus
TCACTTCAGTTCTAACAATAATAAGGATTTTGGGACAGGTTTATGATTTTTCTAATAATAACAAAACAGAAAAAGTTCATTTTGGTTACACAAAAATTTTATTGATAGTTGAAACAAGTTTTGATTTAAATACATAATATAACAATCGAAGATTTTTGAACAGATGATAAACACAGCAATGTGAATTTTTTTTTTACACAAAAATTTTATTGATAGTTGAAACAAGTTTTGATTTATATACATAATATAACAATCGAAGATTTTTGAACAGATGATGAACACAGTAATGCGAAGTTTTTTTTACACAAAAATTTTATTGATAGTTGAAACAAGTTTTGATTTAAATACATAATATAACAATTGAAGATTTTTGAACAGATGATAAACACAGCAATGTGAAGTGTTTTTCTTTAATCGACATTTTTTTTAATTTCGTAAGACATATTAGCTGTTGGTAAATAACCACGCAGAAGTGAATATTGCAGTTTTTTAAACATTATATGATTTTACCAGAGTAAGTATTGATTAATGTTTCGAGTGTGTTAATAAATCGTCAAAAAATTTTTTTTCGATCATCATTCAACCCAAGGAAATTTGACTTAGACCTCGACTCAAGGATTTCACAAGTTTGTTTGTATCTTTTTTTCAGGTTTTTCTGGTACACGGTTAAGGCTTAACGTGCGACTAAAATGTCTTTCAATCGATTGATCTGTCACATCATTCTTTAATTCTATTTCTACCCAAACAGCTTTATGATCACTAAATATTGTTTCGTAATAATATGATTTTGGATCAGAATTTTTAGTAAAGCAATAATCTATTTGCGTTCCATTAATTGTAGACGAATGATTTTCAGGTGATGCCAGAACAAAATTCAAACTATGTAAAAATTCGCGAAATCTTTTTGTTGCCGTATCGTCAGATTTTTTTAAATCTATATTGAAATCGCCTATGATAACAAATTCTTTTATATTATGGTCATAATCAAAACTTTCTTGGTGAGCTTCTAATAGCATGGATTCTAATATTTCTATGTCGGCTTGTGGTTTGGAGTCAGTAGAAATTATTGCAATGTTATTAATAAAGAAACCGAAAACGTCAATTAGTTCTTCGTGCGTTTTATTATAAAATATTTTAAATGAAGATAGATTCATTGTATTTTTTGCATATATAACATGACCCCAATGTTTTCTTCGATTTTTGCAATGTCTAATATCCATAATGGTGAAATTTTCAATATTTAAATCGTCTATAATTATAGTTGATGTTTCGAACAATATCAAAACATCAACACTGATAAAACCTTGATCGTTGTTAAGGTCATTTATATGTGCATGTAAAGATCTAACATTATGATACATAATTATGTTATTATTAACATTTTTAACATCTTGTGGTAGTATTATATCTAATATCAGGGGTCTTTCTAATTTCATGCGCTCGATTTCTGCACGAGCTTCATCGCGAGGGTTAAAGATTGGTTTTCTATATTCTCCAGCTATGAATAATTTATCTATATTTAATGGTCTACTTGCACCAACATAAAATTTTCTCAATGTAATTAAACGATGATCTGGAAATAAATGCAACACGACACCTTTTGTATAAGTGCTACCCTGTGCTTGGTGAAATGTTGTACCTTTACCTAAGACTATTGGCAATTGTTTTCTTAGAACGTTATAAAACAATCCTCTACCGTTTTTTCCTATTAATGTAGCAACCCGATAATCAATTGGTGTCCAACTGTCGTCGATTCCATGTTTAAGCATTTCATTTTTCATGTCATTTCTTGCCTTTTTTCCAATGTCTTTATCATCAAATTCCATATAAATTCGTAAAACGGCCTTTTGATTATCCTTCTTGCGCACACCCCATATAATATGTTTCAAAGTTCCCGTAATACCGTTTGCAATACCATCACTGACATCAAAATTATATTTGACTTAGTACAAAGCTGATATTTTAAGAGATACTTTACCTGGTAAGTTTTGGGTTTTGGTCATAGGTAATGATTTTACATGTTTGACAATATCATGTTTTGCTTTATCTGACATTGAACCAGTTACAATATCAATGGCTTCCACAATAAAACATTCACCTGTTATTGAATTGAAATAGTTTTCATTGAATTTATCTTTGTCTTCGTTTCGTTCAAAAAGATGCACGGCATCTTCGGGTGGAAAAATGTTGTTTTTTGCCAGTTTGTCGATTTCTCGGTCTCTGAATATTTGATGGACATTTTCATTCGCGGTGTTATTAATTAATGACTTTAAAGATTGAGCAAATGCGGCATCTTCTTTTTGACGCATTATCTCTTCTAGTATATAAATGGAAAAATGATTCCACAAACGTGGCCCATTTATGATAGATAAAGGATTATATTTATCGGCTTTAAAAATCCATCGATCTTGAACAGGTTCTAATTGATTCATGTCACCTACTACAATCATGTTTAAATCTCCAAATGGCAGATTGTTGCCCGTAATTTCTGCTAGTCTTTCGCTTAATTGATCAAAAAAATTGCCGCCGACAAAGGATATTTCATCAATGATTAGAGTTTGTGTGTGTAAAAACTTTGTTCGAAGAGTATTCAATGTATCTGAAGAGAGCCGATTACAAGTCTTATTTCCAAAACCTAGTTTGAAAAGACTATGTAACGTTGAACCTTTAATTATGCTTGCTGCTTTTCCAGTGTAAGCGGATAATACAACAGGTATGTGATCCGGGCTATTGCCTGGTATAGAATTATGATGTCGTATTAATGTTTGTGTAATAGCTTTTATTAACATACTTTTTCCAACTCCTGCACCTCCATTTATGAAATGAAAAATTTTTTTGTTCGGTTTATTTCGTAGTAAGTAAACCAAATTTAAATGATAAATATATTGTTCTCGATTGAGCTTTCTTATCAATCCATAATACTCATCATTTGATAATAAATTTGGACATGGTATATATTGTATTTTTGTTGCTTCTGAATCATCGGGTTCAAATTGTTTTGGCATTTCAACAGCAATATCTGCTTCCTGACTATTGATCGCGAAAATTGCAAAATCACTGATTTTTTCAAACATATTTATGTCTACATTTTCCTCATTTTCATTGGATTTTTCTTCTTCAATATCATTTAATGCTTGTCTTAATTCATCATCAATTGTTTCTTTAAAAATATACTGTTTGCTATTATTTTTTATTTCTTCCAATTTCGTTTCAAATAATTTTTGTTTATTTATTGAATCATCTGAAAATGCATTTTCGTCTCTCCAATGAGTAAATAGCATGAGTTTTTCTCTGTAATAATTGTCCGGATCTTCAATTAGTTTATAGTTCCTATATCTTATAATTTTTTCTTGTTTTCTTTTACGTATAAATCCAAGATTATCCTTCAATTGTATATATTTATTGTCCAGTGGCTCGTCTATGTCGTTGTAATAATCAATATTATCTTCATTTATTTCGTGGTCTTCATTCGTTTCCGTAATTTCGTTATAATTATTTACATTTTTTTTTGGTTTGGTTTTATAATGTTCATATAATCCTACAAATTCTGCCAAAGACATGTTCTCGAGTTCATGTGGTCTTTTAACATAATAATCGATTTTATTTTTTTTGAATATGTCTGTTGAATCTGGACTTTCCTCGTGTATCTTTTCAAGTTCTGCTCTGGATTTCATCATTCTACATCTTTCCATCAATGGACTCGTATTTATGAATTCACATTTTCTTGAACATTCTGACATATGTAATCCTAATAAATGATAAGCCACTTCTTGGGCTGAAACTTCACTTTTGTTCGAATAGCAGTTGATAATTTTACGTAATTTTTTTTAATAAACAAATTATTGTTTTTTGATACTTCTTCTGCAGTATCTTTGATTGCTTTGGACAGACCACGTTGACTTTTACCTATGTAGTCAACTATATAACACATGCATGCGTAAGCATCCAAAATAAATTGAAAATCTATATTGCATTTCATTAGTTGTAATATCATTTTATTATAGGGATTTATATAGATTTCATCTATAGTTCTTTTTAAAAATATTTGTGGTCTTTTTATGTTTCGTCTAATAATGTCAATATATTCATCTTCGGTTAATAATAAGCTATCTAAAAATTGATCAATCGTTTTTATGTTTTTCCTTTCTTTTTTATTAATTTTGATCAGAAGTTCATTAATTTTGATGAATTTATTAGTAACGAATGTCATTTTTTTTCATTTGACTTTATGTCGTTGTTATTTTTTGGCAATAGAACTTGTGTTCTTTTCATTGGTAATCGTGGAAATCCAAATCTACGTATAAATTTGTCATTTGATAATCGTTGACACGTTCCATTAGTTTTACATTTATGAGTTTGTATCTTGATCAAATTTGGAATCTCCGGATCATTATGACATGTCATAAATTTATCGATGAATAGTATGCATTCATCAATAGATTTTTCATCATTATAATCAAATTTAGGTGCATTCTTTAACCATATAACTGAGTGAATGTGTGGACTGCCTCGATGTTGAATTTCTACTCTATAATAAAAATCTAAGAAGTCATAGTCTTCAAATATTCCATTCTTACATTTAAGAACTCGAAAAATTTCTTTTATGCGATAATCATAATATCGTGCAAATGTTATTGGATCTTTTTGTATTAACTCAGTTTTGTGTTTCCATTCTAATTTATCACATTCATCTTCTGTTATTACTCTTTTATTTTGAATTTCCTCAGCCATTATGATGCATTCTTTCCATAAGTGTTCAGCAGCTGACAGGGTAATGTATAATGTTGGGTAACCAAATTGTCGTATCATACTAAATAATTCTTTTTTTTTCAATTCCCAAAATGCAGGACTTGAACTATCAACGTTAAGTATACGAAATCCTTCGTCATGTTGAATCAGATTATTTACAAAGTCTTCGTTTAATATTTGTTCAGTTGTTAATGAATCGGTATGCGTTTTTTTTCGAATTGAAATATAAATATGGTCTACCAATCTTTTAGTTCTCTGGATGCAATAGTTTTCGAACATATAAGGAATATTATTTGCACATCTTCTGTCGTAACTTCTGAATTCTGATTTTAATATTTTTGCAAAACTTACTTTTGTATTTAACAATTGACCGCAACGGATGGTAGGGAAACTTAATTCTCTGATATGTTCATCATGTAAAATTCCAATTGGTCGTTTATTTTCACCTGGAGCAAATTTAATTGCTTGCAAATCATTTTCATGTTCATTTTGTAATAAAGTTTCTTCATTAATTACGTCCGATATTTGATTAATTGATCTTTCATCGTTGCCAGAATCTATTGATTGTATGTCAAATTCCTCCAAGTGAGTAGTCTCATTATTATTAGTATTTTCAGTAATTTTTTCCTGGAAATTTTGTTTTCCTTCATTGTTCATAGATGGGGAGAGTTTACATGAATTTTCAACAATTGAATCGGATGTTTTTATTCGATCTTCTATGAATTGAATTTGAATTTTTTCAATTTCACTATTTACTTCAAGACATTCTCTTTCTTCCAGTTGGTAGTGTTCGCTGAGTGAATGTTTGCTATTTTCCAACCAATTTTCAGAAATTTTTATATCTTTTTCTTTATAAAGTGGTTGTTCGACTAAAAATTTGACCGCGTCAAATATTTTGGAGGGTCTTATAGTTTCAAACGCGTAATGATTTTTATCTCTCATTCTTTTCATCAGCTTTATCGGAATTGTAAACGTTTCATCATTAGTCCTCGGAAGAATAGATACATTTGTATCTACATCTAATTTAACATTAACAACATTTCCTTGTAATCCGAATTGTCTTCCGATTTTCAACAGTCTAATTTGCATAAAAGGGATTCGGGCTGCGATGAATCTTTCCTCCAAGGATGTTAAATTTTGTAATACTGGCGGTATTTCTGGCAATTCTAATCCATTCACTAAAGCTAAGTCGGGGATTTTGTTCTTAAATAGGTTGTTTTTACAACAATAACATAGAATAATTTGATTGTTGGTTTTTATTTTGCAAATTTCTTTCCAATTTTCTACAATATTTTTTTTTCTTTCCAATTTTTCTTCATCGTACGAACTTACTGATTTTGGAAACCATAAACAACCACAACATGAACATATTTTTGTCGGCCCTTCACAAATATTTTTCAGGTATTTTTCAATACAATTGAGATAATTTTGATTTTCTTTCAGTTTGAATTCATCATCATAATTATATTGTTTGACATTTTCTGATATCGGTGAAAATTTTAATTTATGATATATTGAATTTATGCGTTGATCAATTTGTAAATTATTTTCATTGTTTCTTTTTTCTTTTTTTTTCACTGGCTTTTTCAACAAATGACAAATTTTTTCGTAAACTTTGTATCCTTTCATAATTTTTTAAATTTTCTTCCATTTGATAATTTTTATTATTTCTGGTTTTTTTCATGTTTTCTTTGTTATTTTCTTTTTCAAGTTTTCTTTTTTCATATCTGTGTTCATTATTCTCAGTGCTCATATCATCAATTGTGTCATTTTTTTTCGAATTTCTTTTTTTTTTCGTTTTGTTTCTCACAGAAACTTTGATCAGTTCTTTTCAATTGTATATGCAATTTTTTTTTCTTAAGTCTTTGTTCTAAACTTTGTTTTCTTTTTCTTTTCTTTGGTAATATTATAGTTTCTTCATTCAACATAGAATTGTCCATTTCTAAACTTGTATCATATTGATCAATTTTCTCATCTGAAATATTATTTTTTTTTGAATTTATTGTATCTTCAAAATTATCAGAATTGTAGGTATTTGGGAGATTCCCATTTGAATTCTCAATATTATTGTTTTTTTCGTTGCCAACTTTATAATCATGTTCAATAATCGTGGATTCGTTTATGTTTTCAATATTATAAATAGACTGATTCCAGTTATTTAAGTTTACACAGTTTTGATTACTCACTACGTCATAGCAAGGAAACATTTCTAATTTATTGTTATTAAATATATTTCTTAAGTGATGGCGCATTTGTCCTGTTTCATATATGAGATTTTGTGGATTATAACCTTTAAATAAAGCAATTGCATTGGCTATAGCAAAAATTCCACAATCATTATAATTAGGCTGTTGCTGGACGTTTGGAAAATTAATTGGGAAATTGTTTTCAAATATATGAGGGTGAAGTTTTTCAAGAAATAATTTGTAACAGTCATAAAGTTCTTTTATATTTAACGAATCAAATATCGTTAAATTGTTATTGCCATCATAATAAGACGTTACCCAGTGACTTAATTCATTGTTGTACAATATTTGAATGTGTTTTTCTTTTGGAAAAATTTGCGTAATTCGATCTAAAGTTTGTAATTTGCCAGGATCTTCTGGTTTGTAAAATGAATAATTTTTTAATATATTGTTAAACTGATTTATCACAGTTGCTGTTAACCAATTGTTATCATGAATTGTGAAAAATCCTTCAAGGGATCTGATGTTATTATAATTTTTGAATTCAAAAGGAAAGTGTCCTAATTGGTTTTCGAGTATCATTTTATGTAAAAAAATTCGCATTGTTGTGGATTCTATATTTGAATTATGAAATTTATGAACTACATGTCGATTCAAATAGGTTACTCTTGCGGGATTCATTTGATGAATTATTGATATGGCAAATGCAATTGCAAGTATTCCACATTCACATTCTATTTGTGTTTGTACATCCATAAATTTAATTTGATGTTTATTTTTATTGTAAGGATATAATGCATCAAAAATTTCAAACATTTCTTGATTTAAAACTTTGTTAACCAGAGAATCTAAAATATAAATTGTTTTATTGGAATAATATGTACAAACAAAATGACCACCTGATGAATCTAAGAATTGTTCATCATTTGCATTACGTCCCTCTCTATAAATTATTTGTAAATCAGATTTATTTTCATCTTCGTGTTTTGTGATTTCTTCAGTCCATCTAAAAATCCCGGGATTGAGTAATTTATAAGTGGTATTTTTATTGACCATTTCAATAAAATGATCAATACAAGTGTCATCAATATAGGATCCTCTTTCTAAAATATGTTTAGATACTTCGTCACTTAAATTTGTCATTTTTTCAAATATAATTTATAAATAAATAAATAAAATATATAAATATATAAATATAAAAACTAAATATATAAAAAAAATTAATAAATTTATAAATAAATAAAATGAAAAAGATATATTTTTGTGACAGTTATGAATTTATTCAACTTTTTTGTTTAATTCTAAAAATGAAGAATGTTTAACTTTACTGCTTACCCTTTTTGCTTGAAGTATTTAATTAGAAATTTTATCTAATAAGTTGAAATCACTTCTGTAATTTTCCTTCAAGGTCGAAATTTCATTATCTTCGGTAAGCACAAATTATATCTAATGAATTAAGCTTAATGATGAGCAGTTTCATATAAGTTATCAAACTTTGTTGATTATAATAAATCACTATTTATATTATACCGCACAATTTCACCAAATCGTCAATCGTTGTTTCAAATAGCTTCAAATATAAAGAAGTTTATTTGAAGCTTCCAAAAAAAATTTGATTGAATAACGAAAGTCGTAAATCTACACCTCTATAAAAAAGCAATTTTTGAACGATGCTTTTTTGGTCTGATGTGAATTAATGAATTTACACTTTGCGTTGAATAGATTCACATTGAATAAATGATGTTTTCGTTACAGACATAGTTGTCAAGAGATGCGTGCCTGTCACGTGATTTGGAACGGTATTATCCAATTTCAAAAATAAAGTCATTTTATATTTCCCGTATATCTTGGTTCTGAAGATTTTTTGAAATTTCAAGACCAGGCCCACTTTCTTACATGCTTTGTCTTACTTTTTAATTAAATGTTTCGTTGATTAATCTTTTGTCACCCAAAAAATCTTGTCAAAAGTTGTTCGTTTTCAAGTCACCTGATCAAACATTTCTGTTTCGGATCACGTGACAGACCCGCAACATTCCTAAATAAAAGCGTCCTCAGCGGTGGTGCGGTTGAAAATAGACTTAATATTGTCGAGAAATTCAAATTTTCGGTTACATTTTCGTCGTTTTCGTTGTCGCTATGAGCAGTGCTCAGTCCTCTAGTCTAGGTAATAATTTTTCGTTATCATAATTTTAATAATAATAATCCTGAAAATTTAAAATTTTTCTAGATTCATTTCCAATTATATGCCAAAAAATTTGTGCATTATCTATAATGACAGGTATGTATATGAGTATTTCATTGGAAAAAAAAAGTTTGAGGTTATTATTTTTTTTCTTCAATTTAGAACCAGTAGACAAAAACAGCAATAACGCTGATCAAAAAAATAGCAAAAATGACGATCCACCACAGGAAACTGCATCAAATACAGCCACTGTTGTAAATAGAGAAGAGCCTCCCGTAGATCATCACAATATGCAAGGTCAAGAAACCTTGGGAGTAGAAGTACCTGGTTTTGTTCCTCCTGCGGTAATTATTTATTGATTCTTAAAAATTAAAAACTTTGAAATTTACTGTGATTCATTTTTTAGGGCTCTTTTAGTAATAATGGATTGTCACGTGGACAATCTTCAAGGTCAATGAATCACCACCATAATTTATTGCTTCAATTTTTGCAGAGATATTGCCTGGAAAAAATACCACAGAATCGAATGCCTTTTCCTGCACACCTCGTTTGAAGCAGAAAAATTGAGTTTGGCTGTTGTTTTAATTCATAGAAGTGTGATTACAGTTTTGGAGAAAGCGGGACAATCTCAATGCGGTGTTGGATGTGTTATTGAGGAAAGCAAACTTGTAGAAGAGATTTCTGGTTTGTTGCAAATATTTTGAGCCAATATTTGTGTTTTCGAGTTTTCAATTAATGTTTTATAGAAAATGTACTAAAGGATTTTATGGACAATTTTTGAGTGACAAGTTCAGATGCTTCTACAGTCTAGAAGATTACAAAGATAATTTGGAACTTGTGAACAAAAAAGATGGAAAACAGTTTGGCTCGGTTGAAGAGATTTCCCTGCTTGCTATGAAAACCTTATAATTATATATTCAATTGAAAATTGGAGACAGGGTGTATTAAAAAAAATTCTATCATAGCAAAAAGTAGTATGCTTTGAAAGATGTAGTATCCACAATGCTTGGCATTTTAATTATAAATCCTTATTGGGTAGGTCATCTCTAATGCGAGGATGTTTTGAAAATTGCAAAATTTAATTTTGGTCAATTTTTTTAGTTTAGATGTGATTCAAATTTAAATTTAAAGTTCCTTCAATTTTGTATGTAAAATATGGTAATAAGCAAAGTGTTATCATATACCGTCAACACCCCTAACTTTGGACAAAAAGTTCCTAATTTTGGTCAGAAAATGAA
>WUQG02049916.1:0-10354 GCA_011317285.2 Androctonus mauritanicus
TCGGATGAAATCTTGAAGGAAGAGGTTAGAGTTAAACCTCCTCTGAAGGAAGGACCCCCTCCCTGAACATCAAAAGATCTACCATAAGAGCTCTGAAGAATAATGAAGAACATAACGGAGAATTGTCGAATCGACAACAGTCAAAGTCGCCTAAAAACCAGTGTTAGCCAAACTGCTTTGAAACCCATACCGAGCAATTTGGTCTTTGATCACTAACATCATAGGGGAATTAACAAAGTGAATGTATTTAAAGACTAAAGACTGTTATTAATAAGGACTAGAGACTTTTATTTTGAATTGTGTCTAAGGACCATTGATTAAACAAAGAAACTTCATATCTTCAACAGTCTAATTTCGATATTAGAAAGGTAATTATCCTCCTGGGATATTGTTGTAATGACATTCTCTCTCTCAATAAAGTTTCCAGGTTTACATTAATTGTAATTGTCTCTCCCTGCTTGTGTCGAGAAAGACATTCTAACTTTGCCGTGCTTACCTGCGTGATAACCAAATGACCATGGTAGGCTAATGCCTGTCTTTTAATCATCCGCCGGATCCACAAAACTTTCATTAATAATAAAGAGCTCTAATTTATAATTATAGAATTTAAAAATCTTACCAATCTGCACATAAAATTACATCAAATCTTGATCTTAAATCTATTAAATCTATTTCACTATCCCATCGTAACATTCTGAAAATAAAACAGCAATCATTCAGAAAATTAAACTTTTAATAATTTTTAATTTATAAACAATAAATAAATAAAAAATACCAATAAGTCAAAACTTTCTCTCTTTTATTATATATGACTTTTTTATTTTTGAAATATTTTTAATATTACAGTAATGGATAAAATTATTGCTTTGCTATTCTATAAATAGCATATTTTCTAGCCATCATATGTGGAAATACTGTAGTACTGGCAATATTCAACAAGAGTGAGTAATGCAAATAATGAAAGAATTTAACATATCACCAGAGTTTCACATCACCACTAATTCATATCCAGTTAATATATCGCAACTGGATATGAATTAGTGAATTATAATTATGAGTCAAATAGCCTGTTACTTCAAACAATATTGTAACAATTTGAAAAGTGGACAAATAAGTTAATTAAATGGTTTTGTAATCAGAAAAACAGAGAATTATATCTCTAGTATTTATCGAGTTTTTACCTAGTGTCATCTAGTTTTATGAGTTTATCTGGTTTATGGTTCTGATGCAATAATTTGTGTGAATTTCTAAATTTGGATAAACTGGGTGATACAATAATTTTTTCCACTATGGTATATAATAAAATCCAGATTATCTAATTATGATCATGTGGCTTTTAGATAATTTATATAACTAAAATTGTGAGCTTTAAATTATTAAAATCTCTTGAATGATTTATCTCTATGAAAATAATAAACAATATAAATAAAATATAAAATAAATAAATCTTAATCAGGAAAATACTTACAGTTTGATTATAATAAAATTAAGTAAAGGCCAACAAAAAACAAAGGTTTATGATTAAGTACTGATTTATTTATCTAAATAAATGCAAATATAGTCTTTATTATTATAATTTGTTTGATTTTAAAGAAATTATTTGTGTCATATAAATGTTAAATAATTTTTATTTTTCATTATTATTAACAGATAAATAGATGATCTTTTAAAACGAATGAACTACAGAAATAAAGAATGAAAGTTATTTACATAATATGCTAATAAAACCAGAATGGAAGTTATTTACAAAATATGCCAACAAACCAAAAAGCATGCTGCTTCTGTTTTTGGCTGCCATTTTGATTTTTTGATTTTGTAGCAGATGATATGTTTACTACATATCCAGTCTTATTATATTGTATAGTTATGAGTGTGGTTTGAAATGCTTTTATTGAATATTTAGGATTTATTTATTGCGATTAATGATCATATTTTCAATTTCTTTGATACTCCATATTCCAACAGGTTCCTGGATTACACCATTTTTTAATCCAGGAACTTGTTAAGCAAGAACTATCTATATTTTAAGAAATACAAAAAAATATAATCCAATTTAATTACATGGAAGTATATTAAATAACATATTAGGCAATAGAGAATGTCAAATAATTATATTAAAGTAGAAACAATAACCATCTATTTTTAAAAGTCAATAAATTAAAACTACCTATAAACTCAGTAGCAGAGAAAAACAATTTTTTATCCTATAAAAGAGAAAGAAGTATTTTTGATTGTCATGTAGTCTTGATAGCCAAAAGTTTTTCTTGCTCTCTTATAGTGTAATTAATTTTTCTCTGCTAGTGAGCTTGTAATGGTTTAATTATGTTAGAGATTAGATAATTTTAATTTTATATATTAAGACTATTGAAATCATACAATATGAAATCATCATAATAACTACAGGATTTTGATATTATATACTCTATATTTTCTTTATGTTTACATCCGATCCACACTATGGAGTGCTCATGGTTTGATCTCTCTCTGCTCTCAATCCAGGCATTTTGTGTTCACATATTTGCTCACCAGTCAGTCTGAAACTGGTCTTCAGGGTGGACATAATCGCTGTGTGCAGTATAAAATTTTTATTTGAGGAGTTAGCAATTATGGTATTAAATTTTTCATCTGAGAAGTTATCAATTATGGTTATCCTTCTTGATGAGGAGGAAAATATTAAATGAAAAAAGACAAAAAGAAGGATGTGGGTGCATCTATGTTTTATGCAAAGAAAACTTGAAAGAGAATATTACACTCTATATCCTCATTTAATAGATGAAGATAACTTTATAAATTATTTTCAAATGGATTTTCTTATAATTATTATCACTATAATATGGTGATTAAAAGTTATATAAACCTGGTTTGTTTTTGACAATTCAATGACATTTCATCTAAAATGAAAAAATCGTTATATTAATTTCACTTTGTATATATTTATACAGATAAACTTGAGGGTAAATAATATTAATTAATTTATAAACATATCTTTTTCAGAATTCCATATAGATTTTCCATTGTTCATAGCATTTATAATTTTTCTTAAACTTTTAAAACAATAAAAGTGCTGGAATGACTGTTGATTGAACAAAGAAGGCAATTCACACTATTGGTATAAATCCAGACAAGTTTGGTCACACACTGGCTAAGTATTCTTTCTGATCAATCTTGACTAGAGCATCATTGGACAAGACTCAAACAATTATCCATAGGGTGGAAGACTCATTGCAAACAATGCAGAAATATTTGACTGAACAAAGTGGAGAGAGATCAAACTGTGAATGACTTAATAATGTGGATTGGGTCTTAATTTTCTTTCTAAAACATAATCTTATGTCTAATCTTTCATTTCTAATATATGCAATATATTATATTTAATCACTAAAATTTTATTTTTTGAATTTTTCATTCTAAAGTAAAATACAATAGAGGATTCTTATCTGAAATATAGTTGGAGCAGAGTTGTTTTGGATTAATGAAATTTTTGGATATTAGCTTAACTTATTTGTTTGGCTTATTCTTTTCACAATTTAAAAAATTGTTTTTATTATTTTCAATAACTTACCTGCTTACTACCTGAGTAATTCCAAAACACTGAAGATTTCGCTCAATTATTAAACTAACATCTATTTAAAATTAAGGTATATTCAAGTAACAGTGAAATATATTTTTGGGGATTTTTATAATTAAAAAAATAGATGAATTATTAAAAAGTAATCATTATTTTTTAAAGATAAAATGTAATTTATTGAATAAGTAAATGTTTACTGTAGATTCTCAAATATAAATCAACTTCAAGTATCAGTCAACCCAAGAATAAGTAAATATAAGAGGTATAGTTTTGTCTCTCTGAAAGCTATATAATGTATTTAACTATGTAAGAGTCAATACTGAAAAATTTATTTTGAGGTATAATCAACTATGTCAAATTTTATATATACTGTACATTAATACAATGAAATGACTAAATGAATTATAACATTTTTGATGATAAATTATTGAAATATTTATACAGTGGTACCTCGCAATTCAACATTAATCTGTCACTGAACTAGTGTCAAATTGAAAAATTATTGAATTGCAGGACAATATTTCCCATATAAGACAATAGAAAATAAATTAATTTATTGTTGGACTCCTATCCCATTTTCCCCTAATGGGGAGGTGAGAGAGATACAATATATTATTTTCTTTACTATATATATTTTATTATTGTATAACACATTAAATTATAAAATAAACTATTTTATACACAATTCATACAATTTGTTAGCTCTTGAATGTTGGAATGAAGTTTTCTTTATCCTATTCTACCTTTGAATCTGTAAAACCAGCCTCGACTTGCATTAAATTCCTCAGTTTGATCTGAGGTAAATACTGGAGTTTTCTCCTGAAATTCTTCTAAAATTAACCTAGCCTTCTTATAAATCATTTGCCTGAATTACTTGATCTATCTCCCTTCATCTGTCTTTCTCTAATCCAGGTGAGAACAACTCTTCCATCTCTTCATTGATAAAAGATCTATTCTTATCAGAAATCTTCATTGTTCAAGCAGACATCCTACCATCCACAATCTTCTAACTCTCTGTTGCAAAATGTTGCCACAGTTGTCTCAGGAACAGCATTCTCGAATTACATCTTAATTGTTCCATCTTTCTGCACTTTATCTACAATTTCTTTCTTCTTTTCTATGCTCAATTGAGTGTTCTTTCCAGAATTATTCCTCTGCTCAGTTCTCTTTGAACTCATTCTTACATCATTCAAAAAAATTAATAATAATAACAACTAAGGATGCATAAATTTTTTACTTTCTGAAAAATGCAGAATTGAAAATTAACACAAATAACAAAGGCAAAACACCAAAGCAGCCTAACAAGAACTGACAAATAACAAATGATGTCACACAATTCCATGCACATGCATGTGCCAGCCCATGAAATTCAAATGTCGAATTATGGGACATCAAATTGCAAGATACCACTGTATTATGCATTTTATTAAATAAAAAATATACAGGGTGTTTCCAAAGTCCACCAACAAACTTCCATGGCAGGTTCTAATCATGAAAATAAATAAAAAATGTCCTATGAACATAGTGTCAGAAATGCATATTTAATGGGTTATAGCTTTTCTAAAACGGAACTATTTTAGTAATACTCCGTTGTATTGAATAATCATAAGTAACTGAAATTGTATTATTAAAATACTTCTCAAGACAATTAGCGTATTTATAAAAGATAATTTATTCTGAAACGTTATTTTCAAATGTTATAAAGGACTTCGATAATAACATCTCATATTATGCACGGATCATACATTCTATGACTTCTCGGGTGAAAAACCGGTTTATCTCGAAAAATATGCATTTCCGACACTATGTTCATAAGACATCTTTTATTTATTTTCATGAGTAGAACCTGCCCTGGAAGTTTGTCGATGGACTTTGGAAAAACCCTGTATATCTTAGTGATATAAATTGATATTTAATTATTGCTAAATAAATAGAGTGTTTTAAATGTCTATATATTAGTTTTATAGATCTTTCATTTGAGTTTTTACTTTTAAAAATGGAAACTATGTTTAAAACAGAAAAAAGTTATGTAGTATACAAAAATAATTGAAGATATTTGGATTTTTGAGGAAAAATTAATAATAAAAACAAATATTCTTAATAATTATAAAGATATGTAATTATTAATATTGACAATATTTTCATTTTACCAGTGAAATTTTAAAAGCATTGCTGTCAAATATCATATGGCATATGAATTCTTCAAAATTACACTTGCTGCTCAGTGCTTTAAACAGAGCTATTTGATTTTACAACTGTATTTATTTAGTTTTCTATACAATTTTTAGTGGTCTATCTTTACATGTAGCACTATTGTTGTATGTTACAGTTTAATGAAAGTTTTGCCCTGCAGTATCAAAAATTTGATTTTTTATAATATTTTTCTAAACAATAGTAAACAATACAGGTATCCCTCTTATAACATGGTTTCCTACAATACAGTTTCACTCTAACAGAATGTGAAAATTGCAGAAACCCTCATATAACATGCTACTTCTACAATATGATTTTTACTTAACACATTTAGAAAATTACATTTACTCTCCTACAACACAAAACATTTTCATTAATTTTTGTAAGTCCATATTAGGTACATACAATACATACATAAAATGCAATCATTGGAAAACTTTGCTAAAATTAATCATAAATGCAATTTCACTAGTTTGCCTTAAGAGAGATGATATACAATCTATTTCTGATTTTGATTTGAAACTGAGTTAATTGGTAACAATTGAGTATTTTGTGTTTCAAGTGTTCAGTTCTTGGATAAAAAGTAAGTTTTTATTCTACAATAGAAAAACGTGAAATAGAAGAAAAGCTTTTTTTATTCATAAATATTTTTGGATATGTATTAAGGAATGATTGCTTTGTAGTGGATTAGATTACAGATTTTATGAAGAGAGCAGAAGATACATAAACTTTAAATGCATAAAAAATTTCAGAAAGTAGTTGATATTGTTAAAAAAAATGTTCTCATTTTAATGATACAGCAATAAGGAAGAGATAATTATCAAATGAACGTTATATAGGCTGGATACTTTTTCTTTTTTTTGTTTTATGTACATTGCTTTTTTAGGATGTTGTGTATATATTTTTTCTTTCTTTATGTTTATGTTATTAAAATTCTTAATAAAAATTAAGTTTCTTATATAGAATTAAAGAAAGTTATTTGTTTTTTATTAGGTTTGAAATGCATCACTCCTTTTTGTATTGGCTCTAGGTCTGTTTCAACAATACATTGTTTTTTAGGAACCTATCTACTGTGTTATTGGAGGGATACTGGTACAATATTTTTAAAATGTGTGACATTTTATAAAATTTAATTTAATCTGCATTAATGAATATTAATTGGTTTATTATATTGGATTTATTACATTTCTAGTAAAATAAGATTAGTTACAGTTATAATATTTTTAAATTTTAAAATATAGAATTCTTCACTTTTTGCGTTACAGTAGAGTAACTGCTGATAATCTGTTTTTTTGATAATTATAAATTCACAAAATATAGTACAAGATTCATTTCTGTTCTGTTATATTAAATAAATCTTGATTTTTAAGAATAAAACTAAACCAAAAAGTAATTATATTAGTTTATATAAAACAAAAAACAGAGTAAAAATATTATACAATGCTAATCACTGCAATGATCTAAATTTGCCCCCATTGCATGCCAGCTGGGCAGTAAGTGTGTTAAAAAAAATATAATTATTATATTACAATTACCTGAGTTGGATAATTAACATGTTGCAAAGCCATGTTACTGGATACCATTGCACCCAAATACGAAAATGCACATGAAGCATAATATTTATTAGTTGTAGTATCAGTTCCTTGTTTCATAAAAGTACAGAGCACTAGAATATCAAAATTTATTTTTTATTTTTAATTAAAATATAAATTTATTTCTAAGAAAATAACTGTAATAGAATAAAAAATTAAAACAGATAAAAATATACTATATATATATCATATCATATAAAAGTTATAAAATTTAAGATTTATTTTAAAAAACATATAACTTTTCTGATTTAATAATTTTCATACATAATAATTTGAAAAGATAAAATTAAAACTTATGCTATAACTTTACAAGATAAAAACTAACATAATATCTCTTTTAAATATGGAAATGAAAGTTTTGGCATATTACTTTTTTCAAGATGACATTTAAAACGTTTTAAACACAGTAAGAAATGAATTGAGGCATTTGAAGTTTTTAAATGTCCAGATTCGTTTCTTTAATATATCTTAGATATATTAAAGAAATGAATCTAGACATTAGATATTTGCTAAGTAGAAAATATCAACTCTGAGCACTAATAAGCAGTCCAAGTTTCAAAAAACTTAAAAACATCTATTAAAAAGTAGTGCTTTTGGCTGAAAAGCCATCTTCAACTAGAAAAGCATTCTAAAACAGCTTAGAAAAGAATTTAGAATGCTTTTCTAAGCTGAAGATGGCTTTTCAGCTGAAAGCGCTACATTGTAAATAAATTAATAAATGTTTAATAAATGTATAAATGTTTTAAAGTTGTTTTTTTTTTTTTTTTTTTTAAGTTTTTTGAAACTTGGACTGCTTATTAGTACTCAGAATTGATATTTTCTACCTAGTTGATTTCCATATAAAGCAGAAGATTGTGTTGATATAGTTTTTAGATATTTGCCAAACAAATTTAGATCTAACTAAAATTGCAAATATTGCAATAATTTCTTGCTGCAAATAAAATTTTTTTCTTTTTCAATAAATAATAGAACATTTGAATATATTTATGTATGCAGTTTATTTATGTTTTTAATATTAAATTCATATTGTCCATAATTCCAGTTTTTTAGAATATTTTTGAGTATTTTGCAGATTATCCATGGAAATTAATTTCATATAAAATCAAGGTTCACAAATAAATATAAATAATAAAGTAGCTTAAAAGCAAACTAAAGCAAAACTTTTTATTAAAAGAGTGTCTGGCTTTTTCCCAGCCTATTTTTATTCTTGGGATTCAGGATAAAAAAAATAAATTTCCTGGAATTTCCAGGACCTGGGATTCTTTTATTTTTTATTTAAATTTTATTTTTGATAGTGAATTAATAAAACATGTATGTTTAAAAATATTAAACATATTGGAAACCAGTTTAATATCTTGACTAACAATTAACTCTGATATCTGTTTAATATTTAATGCAGAAAATTTTAATTTTGTTGAAATAAGACATTGATGGAAGTATGGAATCAAGCAAATGATAACTTATTTATATTTACTAAAAGATGTAAATTTAGGAAACCAAGAACAGTTATATTAAGTGGCAGATTAATGCAATATTTGGCAAGTAGAAACGATTTGGGCAGCTATTTCTGAAAGTTCAGGCTTCAGTTTAGGGAAACAACACCATCATTACAAAAGATTGTATATTTAGCTGATTTCCTTCAGTAAGATGGTATTGCTTCCCAAGTTGTAGTTGTAAGCTCTACTAATACCTAGCTGAGAATTGATGTTTCTAATAAGCTTAACAGTTTTGAAATATGCCTCTTCCATAGTAGTCATATGAGATCTAGATGTTAAGCATAGACACATTCCATATAAAATTTTTGAGGTAACAATAGTATTAATCTAAATAAAAAGGACCAAAATGTTATTTATGTTGCATAAATATCTCCAAGAAAGATCTCTATCTATGCAAGTTTACAAGTTTGTTGTCAAAAATTATTTCAAGATCATGACAGCAAGGAGAAAAACTGACTTTGATATCATGAGTGTATTGACTATGTAAATAAAATGAAAAGGTATTCAAGGCAAACTTTATGAAAAGTGTTTTATCTTTATTAATAATCAAATTTATATTATTCAGTTTATTCTCAGTTCTGTCGATGCCATAAAGAAATTGATGAAAATTATATGCTATGAGTTAGAAATCATCTGAATAATCAATGATAGAAGAATGAATATCAGATGCAAAAACTGAATCAATATATGCAATAAAAAGTAAAGCATTAAGCAGTGAGTTATTAAATTCATTTAGAAGGAAAAAAATTTAAAAAACATATTTGAACAAATCGGATTCTATATATTCTATTGGGTAATTAATCAGAAAATCCACAATTTTAATACTTTTTCAATATTAAAATTGTTAATTAAAACATTGTACAATAAATCTGGTTTAATGAAATAAAGGTTGAACTATATCAGGGAAAGCAAGCAGAATTTTCTCTCTCAAAGGCTTTGTAAATAAGATGAGTAAACTGAAAAAGATTAGTTAAAATTGATCTTGCAGGGATAGCATAGTGTTGATTAATAGAAAACTTATTTTTCTAATTAAAACTCAGATATTGGTACAAAATTTTTTCAAATATTTTAAAAATATTATTTGAGATAGTAATAGAAGATGATAATTTTGATCAGTATGATTTTTAATTTTCTTTAAAATTGATATTATATAATGCTTCCAAGTATCAGACACAAAGAAGTTTTTAAAGTTTTTGAAAAGACAAAAGCAATATGCTGAAAAATTATAGACAACACTATTTTGTAGATGATGAGAAAGATTCCATCAAGTCCACTAAATATAATTTTCTCATTTTGCTCAGTGCCATCAGTATATCTTTTTCTTCTATAGCAAAATGTATGCATATAGGAATAGATGCATTTGGAATGAAAATATTTAACAATAAAAACTGAGAGAATAATCTGTTATACATACTTAATTTAGTTAGTTAGTTAGTTAGATATAGTTTAATGGCGCTGGATCACATTAGGACATATAGCACCAAACACAAGGTAGGTTGCTCTTA
>WUQG02049927.1:0-10354 GCA_011317285.2 Androctonus mauritanicus
TTTTACAAATTTTGTACTAAAATAATGTAGTTGCCAACTTAATTGAATTTATTTTATCAAGAATAAAACTTTTTTTTTTATAATGATTCACGAGTTAATTGCAATACAGAACATGGATTAGGTTTTTTGAAACAGACTGTACATATCTATTAATTTTGAGAATTCTACTTGGTATTATTATAAGATGGTGGCCAATATCTCTGAAACTATTTGTTCACACATGCATGATATAGTTATTTCAAAGAATTTTAAATATATTTAATAAAAAAATATTTTATATAATTACTTCATCATTTGTATTTATTTCAGACTTGTATTTATTTGTATTTAAATTAGTAATATTTCAAGAACAAAATATTACTAATCTTTCAAATTTTAGGTAATATTTCCTTTTCATATAAGATATATGACAACTGATTCTGAAATCACCAAATTATTCCGTTAAAAAATGGCGGCTGATCAAATTTTTGAATATTTTATGAATTAAAATCGTTCATCCCATATCAAAAAATATTATACTCATTCGAAAGTTTTTGTGGAAAAAATATCTAAAACTTTACAATCGTAAAAAACTTTAATCATATTTTTGTTTTGTACTTTTATTAAATTAAAAATTTTCATTTTTCATGGTTATTATGCAATTGTTTGTTGAATCAAATTTTCTATTTGTATTATTATTATTATTATTATTATTATTCAACTATTTAGTTTAAAACATATAATAGTTATAGGAACAAAGAATAAAAAACCATATTAAATCTCAATATATATTTAAAAAATAGCATAAAATAAAATGATTTTAAAAATCAGACTAAAAAAGATTAATAATAAATATTAAGAGAGTATATTCTGCATTCTTATATGAAAAAATTTGTTCAAGAAAATTGAATTTTATTTTACAAATAAATAATAATGGCAATTTGAATGTAAATTACTAAAAAAAGCAAATTAGTAAGTAATTATTAGAGAGATAATATAAATGAGGGAGTTTCTTATGAAAAAAATAGGTATTGCAGAGATAATTATCCTATTAATAAAGTCAAGTTATATGGTTATTCAGAAAGAGTTAAAAGACAGATGAAATGCTTATATTCACAAAAACTTGCTAAATTTAAAATAAATTGAATATAGTACAAGTTTTTATTTCGATAATATTGTTTTCATTGCAATTGCTCTTAATTATTATATCATTTGACTGAAAGTTTTAAAGATGCAAGAGGTAAATTTTTCATAAATATTTAATATTTACATATAATTATCGATATTCTTAATATTATACTGAATAATTCAGAAAATTTTAAAAATATATTTTACAAAATTTAAAATTTAATTATGTAATAAATATTCAGGCAAATTTAAATCGTTTACTTAATTATATTCTTGTTTAATCTTCATTTTTTATCATTCATTCATTCTTGTGATTTCATTTTTCAGTTTTTTTTTTTTTTTGAGTCTTTATAAGAAACATATTATTGCTTTTAATGTTTTCAATTAAATATAGTTTAATGCTTCTCTAGAAATTAACTATTAATGCAGAAAATCAACAATAAAACTTATAGCTAGTTAATTTATAAACTTGGACTTAAGAAGATTTAGAAAAAACTATAATTGTTATTTAGCAAAGAAAATATAGTTGATAATTGAAATTTAAACTAAGTGTTAAATTAGTTTTTTAAAAAATATAAAATATTTATACTTAATTGTTCAAAAAATAAAGACTTTAATGTGATATATTTCGAAATATGTTTGTTATAAAATATACCATTATATAGAGTGATTTATCTAAAGTGTGACAGACGATTTTCTCCGCAACTGCGTTAGATAGAAAATTGATTTAAACGAGAAAATATATATATTAAAATGCTTTTTTATTTGATGTATGATTCATTACACTGTAACGTCTGTAAATAAGCAAAAATCTGAGTGTACTTTAAAATTTTCGTAATGATGTCATCTTTTTATCACCAATAAAAAATCCTTTTTTCATTAACAAAATTCGTTTCGAACATTTTTCAAATAAACTAATAATTTTTGAAGTACAGAAAGTTTAAAATTCAAGAAATAGCTCAACCACATAAATCTTCGCCCAGCTGTTCGGAGGCAGCGAGTGCAGTAGTGCAGTAGCCTAGCGGTGCAGAGTCCACTGCAGCATGGTTTGTTTACAAATAAAGGTGGAAAAGGTACTGCTGATTCAAATCTTGCTGCACAATCCAAATGTAATGCTTTAAGAGTGAACAAAAAAAAAAAACAAAAATTTATTTGAGTCGGCAGCACTCTTTCTGCCTTTATTTTGTAAACAAACCGTGCTGCAGTGAACCCTGCGCGATGCGACTCTCCGCGTCGCTAGGCTGTGCGTGACGCCAATGCACTTGCTGTCTCCGAGTGGCTGGGCGAAGATTTACGTGCCCATGCTATTCCCTGGATTTTAAACGCTCTGTACTTCAAAAATTATCAGTTTATTTGAAAAACGCTTCAAACGAATTTTCTTAATGAAAAAATAATTTTCTATTGATGATAAAAATAGTGACATTATTATGAAAATCTTAAAGTACACTCAGATTTTGCTTATTTACAGACGTTACAGTGTAATGAATCATACATCAAATAAAAGATCGTTTTAATATGAATATTTTCCCGTTTAGATCAAGTTTCTGTCTAATGCGGTTGCTGAGAAAATTACCTGTTACACTTTAGGTGAATCACCCTGTATATCTAGTAAGAGTATATCCAGTTGTTTAAAGATTTACTTGGGAATTTAAAAATATATAAATAATCGATATGTTTTTTAAATTGACATCGCCTTCATATTCTTAAATAAATATGAACAAATTCTATTCACTGTTGATAAAGAGCATTTGATATAAATAGAATCGGTGCATGATTCATCTTAATTAAATATCTATAGACTTTTATCTATCATCTTTGATGCAAGAAATCCATCAACTGAATACTTTGAGATGTGAATTATTTTATGATTTTGAATTAATTTGAATGAAATTTTAACCATAATTAAAATATGAATGTTTATATAGCGGTTACCATTTTATTTTAGAATGGAATCATAAAAATAACCTTTTTAAAAATTTCGTTTAAATATTTAATGTTTTTTTAATTATTGGATATCTTACTTCTATTTATTTATGACAAACCTCCTTCAGGTTTTTTTTCTTAAACTTTCAAATATGAACAGATATATTTTCAAATAAAATAATATATTTTTAGACAAATCAGTTTCAAAAGTTAATTGCTACTTATAAATTTTAATAATATTTTAGATTTTTCTTTAGAAAGTAGGATTTAGAAAATCACCATGTTCTTTTATACCTCACAATAATAAATTTTAAACTAATTGGTAGATTTTTATTAGATTCAATAAGCGTGTTCTCTTAAAATTCACTTCAACACCGTAAATTTTAAGCATATAGCTTGAACTATTTAAAAACGGCGAAGATCCAAACTTGTGTGAGCTATTTCCTTAATGTCGTTTAAACTAATTAATGAGATGATTTGAAATTTAGCACGAAGATCATGCATTGAAAATGACTTCAATGACATACTTCATCTTACATCTTTAATTATTCCAAAATAGCGGACATGTATGAAAAGTAGACAATTAAGTATTTTCACAATTTCTCTATTTCAATAAAATACTTTTATACTTTCTTTTTTATAAATAATACGTAGTAGAAATCAGTGGTGGACCCGTATTATTAATGCAATAATTTAACAACTGATTCGCTGTCCTAACGATTGTATTAAGTATAAAAAAACAATACACAGAAAGGTAGTTTATTATTTCATACAGTTAGTACTTAAATAAAAATAATAAAAGAGGCATACAAAATTAGAATATGCTATAAAAAGGAGTTTCAAAGTATTAATGAAAAAATATTAAATAATACTTGACAAAAACAATACAATTGTTATTTAAGATATTTCCATATTGTTATTCTCAATTTTATAATATTTATCTTCATATCATAGATAAAAATACTTAGTCGATGTAGAAGGATAAAAACATGAGATCATAAATTTAATTCTAAAGATGATAATATCAATTATATAGGCCTAGTATAAAATCAATAGATTTCTATATCTTTATGACACTTGATAACTATGATGATCACTTTGCAAGAGATAGTGAGCTTGCTTGTTGATATAAATCATGGAAAGAAGACAAATAAGATTTGAAGAACGTAGAAAAGTTGAAGATATAGAAGGCTGCTAAAGGAAATGTGGCAGTCACTAAAAAATACAGTAGAGAGTAAGCAACAAATATTTATATAGATCTATGAAGCCTTGCATCTATTTATTAAAAAAACTTATGCACAGCATACAGTCATACCTCGTTTTAAGTCGTTTCGATTTACATCATTTTCGATCTCACATCGGGTTTTGTTAATATTATATTTAATATTTATATATGTTAATATATAATAATTGTTAATATTAATATAATATATATAATATAATAATAATATGTATAATATAATAATAATAGGAAAAAATAAAAGTTTACTAAAAGTTGGTTCTCACAGACGTTAAAAGTAATGTAAATATTCAGATATATCGATGCTGATGATATCACTTTTGTTATATGTCTAGACCACTGTACTAGACATAAAAAACTTAGATAGCTGTTTTAAAAGCATGTATCATCTTAGAGGATCCAGTTCAATTCCAGGTCTCACTCCTTCAGTTTTTCAGGATGGCTCTAGGCCTGGTCCATTTATATATTAATTTATGTTTTATAAACCTATTCTAAGTATTATTTTGCAGATAATTTTCATTTTAAGTTATAAAATAAAAAAAGGAATATAATTGAGAACTACTATAAAGCAAAGTATGCCTGTATGTCACAGAAGTAAGACACTGTATGATAGACAAAGTTTATCCAGTTCAGTTACAAATTTTATATTAACATTTTTATGAATACTGTTATAAATAATCAAACTTTATAATTTGGTATTTATCAATCCTTCAATCACTGAAAATGCTAGATTAAATAGATTTTATTATACAGATAGAGGCATATCTGAGTAATGGTTAGTAGATATAGACACTCAACCAATTTATTTTAATAAATTTTTAAAGTTTGCTATTTTGGCATTTTCTTTAATTATCATAATTCCATTAAAAGTTTTCACACTTGAATAGTTCCATCAGCACTATAGCTGATCGAAATGCAAATAATTAGGGTTCAAGTCCCAACGAAATTTTTGTTTTATTTTTTTATATTAGTAAAAGTAATTTTTGTCTAAATTTATTCATTTTTTAATAATATTTTAGATGTCTTTTATCCCATGATAACCATAGTGTATTGCTTGAAAGCTATATAGGTTCATTTTTCTATTCTCTTGTATTTATATAAAAAATAATAATAATTAAATGCATCATTATTTCATATTTAAAAAAAAATTATTTTATTTTGTATATTATATTTATGAATATAATACAAATATTTTTATATCATTTCAAAAATACTTTCAATAATAAATAATGATCACATTTTTTACACTGAAATGTTGAAAGTATATTATGATTTCTCAATATGTATAGAATATATATTTAACAAAAGAAGTTTTGAAATGAAATGTAATTGAAATATATTCATAAATATAATTTAGTATACAATACAAAAAAAATGAATTATTATTTCATTTGTTAAAAAAATTAATCATCATTATTATCTTTTTGCATTTAAATACCTGTTCATAATAGGAAAAATAACTTATACAGCTCTCAAATAATATAGTTATCATGGAAAAAAGACAATCTAAAAAAATAATATAAAAAATGAATAAATTTAACAAAAATTACATTTATTGATATTTTACATAAGAAAATAATAAAAGTTTCATTGGGATTCAGATTATATGCACTAAAATCAGCTATGCTAACATAAAAATTTTTAATAGTGTTATTGCAATTAAAGGAAATGTCAAAAATCATGAACTTTAAAAAGTTATTAAGAAAAATTGGTTGAGCATCTACGCTTAAGATTTTGCAGCAAATGGACTACCACCATCCTGTGAAATTTCATCCACATTGATAAGTCACAGTTGACTGGATCACTTTGTAAGATAACACATTTTCATCACACATTTCAGTTTATAGATATGTCAGTAGATAGCAATATTCAAAACAATGTATTATAAAACACATTTCAATTACACATTTCTGTTTCATAGTTAAAATAAATATTTTACACTTATAAAGTAGATTAATATAAATAATAGAATTTCCAAAATTCCACTAGTATAAGATAAATTTTTAATATTATGTTGATTGTTATAATCATTTCAATTATTTCAATAGGAAATAAGAAACTGCAAAAAAGAATTTAAAAATATTCATCAATCCTTACTGTAATATCTTAATTTTTATATATAATTGTGTGTTTAAAATTATTATTTTATTTTACAGATGATATATCAAATACATCATCATTAGCTGTAAATAATCATGTAACAAAGGAAGAAACAACCAAAGAATCTATAAATAAAAATAAAGATAATTGTAATTCTGTTCAAGAAAATAATCTACCATCATGTGAAAAACCAGTTTCAGTGAATTTAAAACAAAATTCAAGAACAGTTGGTCAAAAAAAAATTAAGAAGCCAAAGTTAGCAAATAAGACGGAAAATCAGAAGGGAAAAAAATGTAGGAAAACAAGGGATAAGAATTTAAAAGGTTGGAATTAATTTAATATTAAATAATAACTATTAAATCATTTTAAATTTAACATATCTAAATAATGTATATAATATAAGTCAACCAATAAAGTTCTGCCAGATTTTCATCTGGTCAAATTGCATCTCTGAATGAATGATATGGGGAGCACATCGTTCATTCAGAAATGAGAAAGATAAGAGGAAGGTAACGTGTTAGTATGTGTTTCTTCTTGTGGGCTGATAAAGATCATCACAATTAAACAGGGATGTCAGTGAGAGCAAGTCAAACATGGGAAGAGAGAGAAAGATTATTATATGGGTCTGTATGTTGTATCAGTTTTAATTGGAAACAGATGTTAGTGAGCAGGAAGAAAAATATGTTAGGCATTTGGTAGGGATGTGGTAAATGAATGAACAGTATAACAATGATTTAAGAAATTTAAGGACTATGACGAATCTTTCCATGATGCACCACTTACAGGACGTCTCATAATTATAAGCCACTTTCTTAACTATTATCACTTTATTTTTCATTTGACATGCCTTTGTTTTGTCTTCTACACTAATTTTTAATAAATAGAAGATTGTTCATGAAGATATTAGCAGCTTCATATTTCAATGGTTTGTGAGAAATATTTCTTATCATATATCTTCTTACAGGCTTCCTTGTTGGACCTTAACTGAACTAATGAAAGTAATCCACAAATTAAAAACTAACCATTACTTCATCCACAAACATAACACAAAAGTCAGCCAGATAACAAACAAAAGATAGGTGATCCATTCCAACTTCTCCATAAATTCCATCTTATACTACTATACACTAATATCATTCATTTTATATAATCTCTGAACAATTTGCATTAGGACTTACAACTTATTTAATTTACTTAATAATTATCTTTTTTATTTTTCTTGCTATTTAATTTTACATAAAAGAAACTAATATATTTATATCAATCATCTTTTGGTTTTCTTTGACTCCATTCTATATCCTTACACATTTAACATAAACATCACACTATTGTACTCAGTTATTGAGGTAATGCCACACATATCTCCATTTGTTTTATAAGCTTTTGATCTATTTTTGTATCAATATTCGTTTTTTAATTCAGACAATAAAAATGCAATAATATGTAATTATTATATAAATAATAAATATTGATTATATTTTTGCATCTATTTTAATTTATAAAATCATTTATTGTGAATCTTCTGTCCTGCTATATACACAATAATGAAAATTTGACTTTCAAATAATGGGACTTGAATTCTTACAGTCCATAACAAATGATGCAGTATCTTTTGTTAGATATTTAATGTAAGTTCATATTTAATTAATTAATATAAATGAATAGGAGTATTAATAATAAAAAAATTGAAACAGTGTTTCTATGATGGTAAATTTCATTTGAAAATTTTATATAGCAGGACAAAAGATTCACAATAATAAAGAACAAAATAATAAAAACAACATACAGAAAAATGTATGAAATGTAAATTTAATTGATTTTTAGAAAAGGAACATTTAATAAATTTATATTAAATTTATTTTCCGAAAGTATTAGTAATTTATAAAACAGAAAAACAATAAACTATTAAGAATTTTTTACACAAAAAATAATAAATGACTAAAATAATAATTTATTAAAAAAATTCTTATAAAATTTAAGATCAAAACTGGGTATCTTTAGCCTTAAGTTTTCATTTTTTCAATTTAATAAAAATTATTACTATAAAATAAATATACAGATTTACTGAATATTGGCTAATCATTGGATATTTAAGACTAATGTTGGATTTGTTACTCTATTTTAATTATATTATAAAACAATTATGATGATAAATTCTGATTTTAACTCATAATTATAATTCTTTCAAAAATCTTCTCAAGTGAATAAAATCACATTTTAAGCAATTTCTCACAACAATAGTTTGTAAAATTAAATTAAAATGGAATAAAAATATATAGTCTAGCTTATCAACTACCACTAATATTTACTTGCATCAAAAGATTGAAGGGCAAATGATATACATTTTTACATGAAATTGGAAAAAATTCTATACTAAACAGTAAATTTGCATTACATCCCTATACACATCTATAAACAATATATTGAATTCTCATTACTCCTAATTAATTTTCTTTTTAATTGATTTGCCAATAATACTTCCTCTTATTTAAAAAAAAAAAAAACAAAGCAAGAACATCTCTTTATAGAATGAAATAAGAATATAAGAAAGTATGAAGAAAGGATACTTAGTAGTAATGTGACAACTGATCAAAAGAAATGTGATCATTTCTTTTAGTTTTCTGGGATGAGATTGTGAATGAATTCTGCCAAATACTTACAGGGAGATTTATTGAGCATATTTCTAGATGATAATTTTAACAAAATAATCAATATGAGACCTATAAATTAGTAAATTTGACCAAAGTATATTCGTGAGACAATTGGCAAAGGGAAGTGTAGCATGCTTGACCATGTTTATAACTGTTTACAGAATTGTATATTTTATAATGAGTGGCTATAAAATAATGTGAGTTGTTCAGAACTCTCTAGTGTGTCATGTATTGAATGAAATGTAACAAAATTCAGTGGATGTACATGGTGGACCATGAGATTTCAATTTTAAAAGAAATAAAATTTAGTATCAAACATCGCCAACAGGGGGATTGTGGCATTGCAGAAGTGTAGAATGTGTAATCTTCAAATGAGACAGCACACATCAAGTTTCTGGACAATACATGCCAACATTTATTATTAATTACACATGAGGTTTAATATGAGCACTATTCAGATGTTCCAAGAAGTGCATATGACATACTTAAGGAATTTTTAGGGCCTTCAATATCTTTCACGGTGGCATGCAACATGTCGGCATGGAAGATGTATGCTGCATTCAGTTATTTATAATAATAAATGTAATTAATAATAAATGTTGGCATATGTTGTTCAGAAACTTGATATATGCTGTCTCATTTGGTGATTACACACTCCTTAATCACACATTCTACACTTCTGCAATGCCACAATCCCTCTATTGGTGACTTTTGGTATTAAATTTGATTTCTTTTGAAATTGAAACTGCATCATCCACTGTGTACATCCACTAAATTCTGTTGGTTCATCCAATATATGATATGCTAGAGAGCTCTAAACATCTCGTGTTATTTTATGGCCACTCGGTATTTTTGATACTTTTGTATAAATATCAATAGAAATGAAATAATATTGCATAAATTATGAAAAATATTATGTATATTCAAAATTTATTCAAATAAAATATAAAAGTAATTAAATCAAACAATTTTGCATAAATTGTTTGTTTTAATTACTTTTTATATTTTAAAGAAATTTTATCATTCATCATAATTAAAACTGCATTTATTCAATAAAATTTTTAAAACTATTATAGGACAATATGATTTTATAACCAGATAAATATAGAGATTTAAATTTATCTAAGATTTTGGAAATGAAGTTGACAGAAGAATAAATATTTTAACTTTTTAAATATTAAAATATCTTCATTAAAAAACTGTTGGTGCAGAAAGATTACTAGTGATGATATATACATATATCATAGGTAATGACCTATACCCAGGGTCGGCAACCTTTTGAGTAGGAAGAGTCAAAAATTATAATTTACAAAATTTCAAAGTTTTTAAAGAG
>WUQG02049938.1:0-10354 GCA_011317285.2 Androctonus mauritanicus
AGGTAACTACAATTCATAACTTTAGCGGAATATTTTCTCCTTTATCCGGGAATTGCAACAGATATCTTTGCTCTTGTAATTGGGGGATAGAAGTAGTCCATCCTTTGATTCGCGTAAGAGGAGAATAGGTTTTTTTTTTTCTTATTGTCTACTACATCTTGTTTTTTTTTTACGAATCTTTTCTATCGCTATCCTATATTTTTTTCACTTCATCCTTCATTCTTCTGATGGCTAAACTTTCGAGTATAGCCCATTATCTCTTTCATTTATCTATCTGTTATTGCGCATTATGGCCAGAATAATTACAAAAATATCTGGAAATTTATGGCAGTTATACATCTTCATGATAGCTAAAATATGTTTTAATTTCTGTATTCTGTGTTGGTCTTCAGGGAACACGTTAAAATTGTTTGTTCCAACCATCTCTATATCTAACGGAATATTCGATTTAATGACGCAATTCACGTGAATGCCGGATAACCGAGAGTTCGGTCTATATTGCTTTTAAAATCTACTTTACACACAGAATTCAATTTCTATATGGTTAATGCTTTTGAAAGGATTTTTTCAGTACTGCTATCAATCATTACTTTCTTCATATTAGTTTTGTTTTCTTTTATTTCTTCTTGATAAAAATTGGATCAAACTTGTGTCAAATAATATCAGATGTTTCTTTATCGAAATCAATAAGTTAAAAAAAAAATAATAATAGTAAAAAATAAAGTAACTCGATGATATCTCATGAAAACATATTAAAACTCAATTTAATTCTAAAAAAATAAAACTTATTTCAGATATAAAGTAAAAATAAATGCATTTACAGACAGATACAACCTAAACTTATTTTTGAATTTATTTTATTTTATCTCTCAAGAAAAATTTATTAAGTTTACTTTTGATTGCTTCAACTAATTTTATAAGAGAAAATTTGATTAATGGTTGAGTTTTTCTTAAAGAAAAATATATACTTTTTAAACAATTTCGAAAAATTTCCAATGAAAATTAATTTTGTTTTCCATTATATACGAAAACTTCATTTTTGCTATACATCTTCTGTCGATATAAAATTGCTGCTTTCAAATTGTGTCAATAGCATTAAATTGCTGTGAGAGAAGTAAACATTATAAATGGCTAGATAGAGAGAATCTCCACGTACTTTAAATGTAGGAAAACATGTAACGTGAAATTGCATTAATAGTATGTAATTTACGATTAAGATTAAAATTTGTAAAGCTTAACTTGGATTCTATATTTCAACATCGTAATCACAAACTTTCGAAAATTAACGAATTTCGATAATATCTTCAATAAATTTATATAAAAGTTATAAGATTAAAAGCGAACTTTATTGTGATTTTAACAATAAAGCTCCGTGAGAACTAAAAATCGCTTATTTTCTGAACGTTTCCTTTATTATTTTAAAGTCAAAAAATTAAAATATATATATATCATCAAAATTATTTTTAATGGAATGACCTACATCTTGAATGTCATAAAAATCTACAAAATAATTTGATAATCTTATTTGTCAATATGGTACAATAATCATGCAGTTATTAGCCTTACCTATCGTAACAGCGCTATTGTGTTAATATTTAAATGCAATTAATTTATACATTAATTTACATAAATAATAATCTATCTGTATTATATGTTAAAAGCTATATGATCGAATGAAAGTAAGTCATATGCTACCTAAATTTTAATAAATTTTATTTTATATTATTGGTAACAGATGGCGCTAAGTGTTAAGAAATGCAGGTAAGTCGTCTGGTTATACCTTCACTACTTAACACTTAGCGCCATAATTGTTAATAATATAAAATTTTTATAAAAATCAAATTCCATTCCTATAGGATTAATTAAAGGTTATGCGGGTTTAAATGACATTCAAGGGCAGAACATTTCTACAAAATTTCGTAAAAATATACTAATTTCGGTAGTTCTACAGCAGTTAAAAAGTTATAGTTGGAGATGCATAGAAAACTTGATAGTGATCTTATAAGCCTCCTTTTCCTTCGAAAATTAGGCTAAGAATATATAATTCTGTTATGTAAAAGTGATAAATTTAAAGTAGAGTATTATTATTTGTTAAATCAGGAGAGAACCGATTTAAATTATGTTTCCATGGCGATTTTTTTTAGCGAATTGAAACTAGATATATATTTTTCACTAGAGCTCTGTAGCGATCGGAAAATTTTTCCTCTTGTTAATCTATCAGATGTTAAAGAAGAACATCTCGAAAACGACTAAGAGAAATGCACTTCGGTCTGATACCACGGCGTTTGATGTCAGTATAACCGATGTGGTGTCAATACTACGCACTTTAAGACAGGTTGAATGTATTACTTCCTCTCAGGGTAATATTGATTTAGTTAATTAGTTCGACTTGATCCAAATGAGATTAAACTAGTATCTAAAGATGTCCGACGCATTCTGATTTTAATTCATTTAAACAGGTAAAGTTATATTCTTTATAATTGTTAGGACACTTTAATTGTAATATCAACACAGATTACTAATGTAACATCTTACTGATCCGTGTTTAAATTTTAATAATATTTCGTAGATAGAATCAATTTTAATAATTAATTGGAAATACAAATAATAATAAAAAAAACTGTGCTTATTTTAAAGTATTAGAAAATCTTTTCGACAGTTTAGGTTATTTATCATTTCTGTCAGGAACATGATTTTATTTGGCAATCATTCATTTTTGCCACTTACAGATTTATGGCATCAGCTCAACCGTGACAGATCAAAATTACTAATATCTCTTTTTTTTTTGTTTTATAAGCCTATATTTATATATATTCCCCTCTTTTTCTTTAAATTGAAAAAAAAAACATTTAAAAGGTTTCGAAAGATAAATGACAGAAATTTGTATTTGTGATTTAACAATTTTCATAAAATAACTCATTTCTATTAAATTAAATCTTGAGTGACAGATAGCGAATTCATAAAGAGCTACAATTAGATTTATAAAAAAAAGGTATAAATGTTTTTTTAGCTGTTATAAATAAAATTGGATAAATTTTAATCTCCATCTTTTTTAATTGGGAGAACACACATCGCAGAACAACATTCTAATAAGAATAATTAATTTCTTTCTTTCTGTTATATGATGAATGTTACTTTTGTAATTTCTAACATTTTCCATATTTTATGACGAGATGTAAACAATCGAAAGGTAAACGTTTCCAGAAATATATTGTATTACGAAAAATATTATTATGCCATCTTGTATGTTGCATTATGAATATCACAATGAACTCTTCGATCTAGGCATGGCCAACAAGTAGATCGCGATCGACCGATCGATCGTAGAAATTTTCTCAGTAGATCGCAGCATAATCTGAATTTTTGCTATCTATTAGAAAACGGATAACGCTTCGCTCGCATTTACGTGAGAGATATTGTGATCTTTGATGTATTATTGTCACATATATCGTAATAAAGAGAAGTATGCCATGACGTGATGGAAGTTCCATTGATAATAAGTGTTGAGATTTTTATCATGCAGATGCAGCTCTATGTTTCCTTAACAAGAAGCTTGCAACTGCCATATATTTAGGCCTATTATATAAAAACTGATTGTAACAACAGAAAATTTGGTTATCCCTAGTATATATCATTGACTTACAGAAGTGTTTAGTAAAGCTTTTTATGATGACAGCCCGAGAACATCAAAAATTCCATAAAAACATTTCACTAAAAAATAAAATTGTAATATTTACATATATGTTTTAGAACAGGAAATAAATATTTTTCGTTCCTCTTCTGAAAGAATATTTTCATTTATGAACAAATATTTAATAAAGAAATTTTCAAATTTTAGTTATCAAATTTGAAAATCTATTTATTAAATAATTAACTTTTTTTTATCAGCAAGTTCGCAACACCCGCTATGCCTTTATGAGGCATCCAGGTTAGAAACCACTGAGTTACAGAAAAACTAATTATTTAATAATGTAAAAATTAATTTAACGATCATAAATAACGTTATGATTATCTAAAAAATCTTTCAAATGAATATTTTTTAATAAACAGTTTTAGATAGCGACTTTTATATTTCCAATTATTACTATCTTATAATGAAATTATATATGAATTTCAAAATGAACGAAAAAATTGTGGAGTTAATTAACTGCTTTTAATGCTCTCAAATTTTTGAACAGATGGATAAAATGAAATATGCAATTATTTGCATAAATAATCAAAATAATATAGTATCATTAGCGTAAGTTATTCTGGTATATAAAATGATGCATTTAGTATGCATTATAAATATTTAGAATAAAATTAAAACAGATTTTTGTTTTGTGTTTTATAGGGGCAACTACTTCGTTATACCACATACAATATTTGATGGGTTAGCTAGTTTTTGGAAAAGAATACTTGGTTTGCATCTAATCACAACTGTTAAGTTTATAGTTAACAGTTGCAGTATTGAATAATATACAATATTCTGATGTAAAGCAACGTTTGGACTTAATAAATTCCATATAATCGTTAAATTTAATTGCAGGTAGATTTGTGTATCATTAATAGTGTGAGGGTGGCGGGGATGTCGTCGTATCGTCAGGATTGGCCTTACTGTTTGTCAGGATCTGACACCAGGAGCAGATTTATTCCGTGATGCTCCAGCATGGAACGTTGGGATTCCAATGGCCGTAAGATTTTGTCGTTTGCGCGTGGATCCGTGACGCTGAGGTCCAGGATCGAATGATCGACTCAACTAAACTTAATTTAAACAATAACTAATATTTATTTAACAAGAGAATAATGTAAAATAAAGCGGTTGACAATGCGTATAACAAAGAAAGTTACCTAAATCTGATATATAAATCTTACATTTAATTTAAATTCTAGATACAATGCTGAGAGAAAGTGTGTGAGAGTTCCACGAGCCTTCCACATACCTGAGAGAATTTATTCATGTTACAACATAATGTTAGAGTTACTGTCATATGCCATTTGACAATTATCCGAACAGTAACTCTAACAAAAGTTCAAATGTTCTTGAATCCGTTCACAACTGCACCATTCTTTAAGCTCTCCATCTTTCTCGGCCGTCGCCGTCGTAATCGTCACCATTATCCTTCGTCATCGTGGTCCATCGTCTATCATCTCCATCGGTTGCCCCGACGGGACGAGTTGGTTGCCCATTGTTGTGCTTACATCGTCGTTTCTTGTTCTATGACTACGCTCTGCTGACTGTTTTTCTCCTCTCCTCGATTATAAATTTTATTTTTTTGACCTTTCGAAGGAGGAAGTTCCCACGGAAATTGAAGAAGGAACTAGTGAGTAGTTCCGTGAAGAATGATGAATTTTTATCAGTTATTTCCATCAATTATCTAATCTAACAATTTCTTATATTTTTAACATTTCTAACAAATTTTAACAAGTTTTACATTTAAAATATTACAAAATTTCTATCATTTCTTTTCAAAATGAAGGAGCACCACCCGGGGGTCTCCCGAAATCTTACGATAGTAACAGAATTTTCTTTAGAGGTGAGAATAAAATTGCAAAATTCATCCTATTGAATATCGTGCAGAGACACGACAATGAACTTTGTCAATTATTTGTTCTTACATTATTCTTATTATATAATAGCAAAAAGAATAATTGAATAATAATAAAAGTAAATAAATAAATAAATACTAAGATTGTTTCTGTATTTTATTGGAAATTACACTTTTATTTTTTAATTACTTTCTCATCATTGTTAACTCATTCTGCCTAATCTTTTGGTAAATATTGTTGCAGAGTTATTGATTTGGCTAACGTTTATTCTGCGGAATAACAAAATTTTCGTTAATTCACGTACGTTTTAAAGGATTGTTGACTGTTCTTGTTTCTCTTAAGAAGGTTATGCAAACTAACTGTCTTTACTTAAACGATTTTAATAATTTATATGCTTCTTTTAAACTAATTCAGAAACTATAAATATGTACATTAAGTTTGTCTTGATGGGCCGTAATAATGCCTGTCATTGACATGATGAGCTTATTAACAAAATAAGTGCTGCATAAAGATTAAATGGACTCCGATTCTCTGAAAATTCGATAACAGTATGTAAAAATTCTATCTCTAAATTGAATGTTATTTATTTATTTTTTGGTTATTAATGTATAATTCTATTAACAAAATTAATTAATGCATGTTTTCTACATTTCATATTAAAGTTTTGAATATTCATTAAAAATAAATAAAACATCAAAAGTTACTTTTTACTTATTTTCAGTGGAAAAAAAAAACCTTTAAATGTTACTCTTTCTGCATAGATACAGAAATTATGTTCTAAAATTATATTTAAACAGTAATGATAAATAAAATATCTAGTTCGCATCTGATTATTATAAAATTTTTCAAAGGAAACTTGATTTTGACTTTCATTATTCTTCCGGTCAAATTTTGCATTATTAACTTAAATTATTCATAGATGATTTTAGTTACTGTCAAAAGACTCGTCTTAAGAATGTAAATTGCATCAGATTAAAGATCAAAGATAGTTTTCAACAAAATTATCATTGCTAAAAGGAATATCTCTTGTGAGAAGACTCTGTCGTTTCTGCGAAAGTCTAAAAAGAGAGCATTAACTCATTAAAATCATTTCGAAATCTTAATTGGAATTTGACACGTGTACAAGGAATAAAACTTATAAATATTTATATATTAGTATACTTAATTAGACACGAGTACAATAGACATAAAAGTAAGTTATCTTAAATTCTTTATTAATTTATTGGCAAGTGTACCCGACATTGCTCGGGAATTTCAGATACATAACACAGATTATGTGCTTACTCTTGCGCCATCATGATGTCAGGTACTCTAAAGCTAGAAATAGAAAAATTTTTAACTAGTTTAAGTGAATTTATTGATTAGTTTACTTTGAATTAAGCTATCGAATTACACAGGGAATATTTTTGCAACGAGTAATAGAGGAAGGTGGGATAAAACCGGGTACTCCTGTATCTCCGTGATGACTGCAATTTATCAGAAAACTTACAAACTACTACTAAACCACGATTATGCCAGTAGGAACTGAATTAGAGATGATGGTGCACGCTAGTTATTTGCTAAAATGTTTTAAAGTTTTTATACTAAAATATTTTGATTTTGTGATTAATTAAAACCACTCTATAGTGCCATATATAAGAAGAATTATCATCAATAAGTATACCTATGCATTCATTAACTTTTAAGAAATATTTTAACACATTAATCAATATTTTATCGCGTCACTGAATACAAATATGGTATTTTTATTAAAACATGTCGTGGTGGACAAAACTGGATAGTACCAATACCCCAGTAGGCTATCCGGTTTGCCTACCTTCCTCTAATTCGTATTATTAAACATATAACTAAAAACTAATATAAAGAAATATGAGATAAATCAAAAAATTAATAACGAGTATACGCGATTATATATGCTTGCAATTGACACATAGACACTTTTAGAGCCCATCACAGGCTTACCAACACTCATGGAAGAGTCAACTGGAAGATTGAAGGATAGGGTTCAACAGGCTGAGACTGAACATGAATTATGAATTTATAAACTTTATGGATAAGTTTATAATGAACTATGCAGAAATATCATTTTACCATATAATTCATTTATTATAGCATTTGGAATCAGTTTAGTGACCACGGTGTGACATTATTATCACGTTACCTGGCTACGATAATAAGTCACAGTAATTTCATTCATTGATATATATCATCGTGACGACACGTATCATAGCGACTTATGACATCATTCATTGTTATGTCACGATGATATCCATCGATACGACTATAATGTTATTCTGAATTCGAATATCACTCTGAAGGATTTAAATGAAGATATTTCGTGCCATCCCAAAATGCTCTCCCTCCTGGTGCAATCTCGATTCAGGGAAGCCTATCTTATCCGCAGGATGTCTCCATATACAGTTTGATCCTGACAGGTCAAACCGTGTGAGAATCTATGTGGAACAAATTGCAGACAACATTGTATTTTATATATTGTATACAGGTTATATGATACAGCAAATATATGAGCTCCGCCCAAGATGCCATATGGCGGACTGGCCAGACCCAAGCTTGGATAAAGGAGGCGTTAGGAAGGGCATTTGGCTGTAAAACACCCTGCCAAACCTATTATGATGAGTATATCCATGATTCAGATGATGCTAGGGCGTTTCCCACCGTAAGCGACGCGCAGTTCCTTAGGCGCCCGAGAATTGTGAAAACTGTGCTAGGGTTATCGCATCAAAAGTGGGTGTGACTAAAGAAGCCAGCCCAAAGACTTTTACTTTTCAGGATTGCATCACTCAACGTAGGCACCATGACAGGAAGAGGAAGGGAAATTATGGACACGATGGAAAGAAGATTGATGTCATGTGTATACAAGAAACAAGATGGAAGGGAGACAAGGCAAGAGAACTAGGATGACCCATGAGAAGATGGCAAGATATTATGGATGAAGATCTGAGATCAAAGGGTCTCAGAAGGGAGTGGACAAAGGACAGAGCGCAATGGAGAAAGCTCATCAAAAATAGTGATCCCATATACAAATGGGAAAAGCTTAAGATGAAGATACAGCAAATATATTAATTCATCCGTAATAATAATGATTCTTTACAAAACTATTTCTCAGATTTTATTCGGAACTAAAATTTATTTGTAATTACTTTTAGTCTTAACTGATTTAAAATAATTATCAAAAATTATTTTAATCTATTAGAAAGAATTGCTTATATATAAAATTACATCAGAATATATAGATCACTATTAAATCTTTGAATTAAATGAGCTTACATATTCACTTAATATCTCTGCTTTTATTCAATAGAAAAAATTCTTATTTTAAAACTTATCGTCTGCGCTATCTAACAATGGAATCCAATTGAATCGAAAATCCATCTAAGTTCGTTAAAAATATAAAGCGTATATTTTCTCACTTATTTCAAATGACACCCTAGCATTTTTCATACATCATTGAAAATTTGATCCAGTTCCGATTCTAACAGTAGCTGAATCAATTTCCCACGTTGTGTAGAACTCGAATATTCCGAATTGAAGTTTAAAAACAAAATTATAGCTCTATTAATTACACTGACATCACTGGGAAAATTTTTTTTAAATTTTATTCTGAACAAATACATATTTTGAATCTTTATTTAAATTATTACATTAACAGTTTACAAAATTAAATTAAATTCATTTTTCATGGAGAAATTCTATCTCAAAATTCGTATCTGTCATCAGCATCATTACGACAAATAATGCTGCGTCGGATCGACTGCTGGCTAATAACTTTATTAACAATATTGATATTATTCTTGCAATTTTCTTTATTAATATATTAATTGTGAAATATTGTTCTTCCCATTTTCTTTTATATTAATTGTAAAATAAATTTAAATCTATTCTGTAAGTTAAAACTAAAGATCTAATTCATTTTACATAATTAAGATTTTCTTTTTGTAATTTAAGTCTTTTAAATGATCTTATAAGGAAACAGATTTGAATAAGATAAATTTGAAATTTTTAAAAAGATATGTTGGCAGTGGGGAATTAGCATTAAAAAATACCTAAAAATTTATACGTTTTCTAATGAAATAACTCGATAGAGTTCTGCTTGGTGCAACTCGTACGGTCGTACAGCTAACGTAATTTCAAGGCGTAGATAGTGACGTCACATTGCATCATCTAATTGCACTGATTTCTTCAGCAGATATGATTTTGAGATAGTTTCTCCGTGAAAAATGAACTAAATTTAATTCTGTAAACTGTTAATGTGAATAATTTTTAATAAGGATTCAGTATATGTATTTGAATTTGACAGTGAGAATTTTTAAATCTTTGCTTAATGTCAGCGTAATTAGAAATTAGAACTTCAATTCGGGATATCTCAAGTTCTACGCATCTTAGGAAATTGATTCAGGTATTGTTAGAATCATAACTGGATAAAGTTTTCAATAATACACAAAAAAATGCAAGGGTATCATTTGAAATAAATGAGAAAAAATACATTTTACATCTTTTAATGAACTTAGATGGATTTTCGATTCAATTGAATCTCATTGTTAGATAGCGCAGATGATAAGATTTAAAATAGACCTCATTGAGATTCTTCTATTGAATAGAGAGTGGGGCGTTTATTTTGGGACACACTGTATATGAAATTTAATAACACAGATGACATTATTTTATTGCCGAGAAATTCCCAGAATTAATTTGTCTTCTAAAAAGTTAAAATTGGTATGGAATTGTAACAGTTTCAAACTTTATAAAAAAAAAAAAAAAAACTTAGCATAGTGAAACTGTTCATTTAAAAAATACTAGAAATTAC
>WUQG02049949.1:0-10353 GCA_011317285.2 Androctonus mauritanicus
AAGTAAGACGTTTGTTAATTCATGTATCGTTATATTTTCTTGAATAAATAGTTTTTATTAAAATAACTGCGCCAACAGGTTATAATGCTGTATCTAATTAATTGAAATATAAATTACTATGATAAAAATATTTACAATTAATTGCTTTTACTCTTTATTTATAATATTACTTAAAACAGCAGTTTCCACAGTTGAGAATAATTGTAAACTTTTATTTAAAATCAAAAAAGCTAATGTTTTTGGTAGTTACTACACTCTTCAGGCTATACAGTCTAATAATTTCAAACTTCCAACAGTTTACATACAGAATCACAACATAGTGTCGTTATGGCTACATGTTTTTAAACAACAAGTTATTACATTCTTACATAAGTACTAAACAACATACACATAAATATGAGAAATAATAAATGAATAAAAATAAAAATACATCTGAACAAAAAATAAAATATAAAACATATTCTAAATAAAATAAGAACCATATAAATGAATTAGCAAGTCTTTGTGACAAAAAGGGTAGTTGATATTTACTCATTCATTACCCATGTTATTCTCTTCCTATTGTTTCTAATGCATATTTGCATGCCATTGGTAGATCTGTAGCCGTTTTGTCATTTAATAGTCTTTTATTGTTATGTCTCCTTGTTATTTCTATTGTTTAAGCTGTCCATGTCTGAGTTCAGGAAGTTTGAAATTGTTCAATTGTATAGCCTGAAGAGAATAGTAACTGCTAAAAAAATTAGCTTTTTTGATGTTAAATAAAAGTTTACAAATTATTCTCAACTGTGGAAAGTGCTCTTTTAAGTAATATAATAAAAATGTAACGTTTGCAGAAAATTATATAAAAATCTGTGAAAAATATAAAATAAATATTTTACTTTTACACATAATTTTATGCATTAAATTTTAATTTTATATATTATAATTAGTTCTATAATTTTTCAGAAACAAATAAATATCAATCTCATAAATTAGATGTTTATAAAATAATAACAATGTGTTAACTAAATGTAAATACTTATATGAAAGAATAAACAAAAAATTATTATGTTATTAAAATATAAATATATTTTAAAAATATTGATACCAATTCATTAATTTTTGTTATTTTATTTCATTTTAAAAAGTTTAAAACCAGTGAAACATTATCAAAAATAGTCTTCCTAACTATGGCAGATAAAACTAATAGAAGATACATGGAATAAACCAGGGGTGTCCAACTTTTTCAGCAGGTGGGCCAAATTTCAGAAATAATATTTCCAGCCAGGCCACACACATTTTACTTTTATTTTTTTGTTAATTAAAGCAAACAAGCAAGCGTGCTACAGCTTCGACCACATCATCACTTCATAGCAGGTGAGATCGTGGTCAACGCTTGCCTGGTCTAAATATAAAAAAAAACAAGAAATAGGCATATTTATTTTTTGAAGAAAATAAAACATAACTAAGAATCAAACATATTTATTAGACAATTTTAAAATATTTAAAAGTGAGACATTTGACTTTGTTTTGCAGAACTAAATCAGAAATTTTCCAAAAATGCGAGATATTTCAAATTTCTCTTAGCTATAATTTTAAAATATATGATATAAACAACTCATGATGTAAGGTTCTTTTGGTGGTATGTACAATAAAGTTAATATTTATGTTCATTTGACCCAGCTTCACAGTCTGCAACAGGACTCCCGGCGGGCTGCATGCAGCCTGCGGGCCATGTATTGGCCACCCCTGGAATAAACTATACTAATATTTAAGAAATTATCTTGTCTAAAAATAGTTTAATTTTATACTGTTATATTAGATATCTTGAGAGAAGAGAAAATTTATTCAATCATTGCAAATAAAATAATCTTATTTATGATATGAATAAAAATTAAAAAAATATTAAATCATATAATTTTTTTAATAATGCATTGTTTACAATTATAGTATAATGAATGTTTTAAATGTTTTAGTTGCTATTTAAGTGACAAACAGTTAAATAATTGAATAGATTATTAGTGATTATTGACTCTTGGATGAATATTTATTTTAAATATTTTTGATAAATCAATTGAAAGTAAATTAAAAACTACAAAATGTATTTATTCATTAGCATTTTGAAACAGATACTAAAGATTTAGCTGGTGTATCTTGGTCCCCAGATGGAATGGTACTTTGTGTTTGGGAAGCATTAACAGAAGATGTAAGATTTTTTTAAAATAATATTTTGAAGCATAGCAATATTTTAATTTTATACTAAAATTTGTTTTAGTACAAAGTTTTAATTTATTCTCTGGATGGCTTTTGTTTAATGACTTATAAATCCTATTCTTGGGCACTTGGTATTAAATCGGTGAGTTGGTCCCCTACAGGACAATTTCTTGCTGTTGGAAGTTATGATCAAAAAGTAAGTACTATTAAAATAGTATATTTTTTTATTCAATATTAATGCAAATATCTAAAATAACATTTATCATACTGGTAATTTGATGAAGATAATATTTTATTATACTAATATAGAAAATCATAGTTAGAGAATTGTCTTTTCTTAAATGTAACTAATGTGAAACTTCTAATTAATTTATTTCACAATTTTATAATATATGAGTTAAACAAATTAATGTTATTAAATATAAATTTGATCTGTTCAATTCTATTTAATTTCAAATTTCTATAAAAATAACTATATGCTTTCTAAAATTACTTTGCATCATACTTTTACTATCAATTTGTTAAATAAATCTTTCATGTTTTCCTTCTATAATTCTGTCGGATTGAAGTGATTGACTTTAGATGCAATTTAACTGTCAAGCAAAGACAGGTTAAATTAGGATTCTAACAGGTGTGATATGTTACTAATTCACACCAAATGCATATTTTTAGAATTAATGTCTTGAAAGCTTTAATAGATGTGTGAATAATTGGCATTCAGAGTTCAAAGTGATGTTGGAAGTTTATAGGAGTAAAGACAACAATATTAAACAACATATAAAAATAATCTTATTTTAATAAATATTTTAACATATGATAACATAAGTTATTCAATACTACTCATAAGTAGATTATAAGAATGAAAATAGAAATATCATTAGCACTAACAATTACAATTGAATTGAACAAATCAATGAAACAATTCTAACAGAAACTTTCTAATCTTAATATGGGAGATTACATGTAAGCATAAACAATACCTTTGAGAAAGAATACTTGATCTTTCATTATTTTCTTAGTTTCTCTAGTTCTCTTCTCATACTATATTATTAAAGATTAAATAAGATAGTTGCAACAATAAACTGGAGAGAACACATGTGAATAGAAGCGTGGACACATACAAGCTCTGATTTTTGGTTTATGTCATCTGTCTCTGCCTTTTGATATTTCCAACAATCCCATAAGATTGAGGAATAGGTCTAAATCAGTCCTCATTTCATTTAATCTAGAATTCATTTTTCTTTTTGAGTTCAATTAATCATTTAATTAGGGTTGATGGCTAAATCTCTTAATTTCACTATTTTTGGTTTTGTTTATTGGAAACTTCATACTTTAATTTTTTCTCCTGTTTTATATATTAAACTTATTTTTTTTTTTTTTATAAGATATTATTCTTTATGGAAGTATTTAAATAAATTTAGGAATATACATTTTAATTTCTTATTTATGCCAAATGTTATTTTAAAAATGAATCTAAAATCTATTTGTTTCATTAATTGTTAGAATTGATTTAAGCATTAAATATATATTTGAATAACATAGATAAAATTTATTTGTATAATAACATGGACAGATTTTGATATTTTTTACTATTATAAATTATTAAATTACCTTTTGGTCTATACCTTCTTAGCTTTAACTTAATTACAGTAATTTTATTGTTCAGCAAATAATAGTTTGTTTTATTGCTCTGTACAGTTCTTATTGTTCATAGAAGACAACTACATGTAAATTAATGCTAATCAGATAAGTCCATGAGGAAGAGGGGATGGAATCCTATAATATTCAATATATTATCATTTTATCTCCATAAATTTAATTCATTATGTTTGAATAATAATACACTCATCTGCAAATGCTAAAAGTTTTACTCCAATGGATAAATCTTTATTTACAGTTAAATTTTGATACAAAAATTATTATACATATATTCTTCAACTTATTTGACTATATTTGTATTTATAACAATAATGCAATTGGCAAATTCTGGAATTGAGAAATGTAATTTATATGCAAACAAGCCCATGCACAATGGTCTGATAAACTGACATCATCCATTTTTACTTTTGGCATCATCTGTCATCCATTTTTTGTGGTTTTTGTAGTTTTGTGTTTGTTAAGTTTATTAGAATAATTTATAGTTTCATAATAAATATTGTTAGTTGGAAATCCATAAATTAGGACATTTCCAGCTTGCAATTGCCTCAATTTATGATCTCATTTCAATTTGAGGTCATAAATCAAGAATTCTATAAGGCAAGGACTATATATATAGTTTCAATCTCAAAATCTTAATCAAAATATAGTAATGATTTAATAGCTTCAACTTTAGTCTTTGCTTTGTAGAAAGCTGATGTAGGATCACAATTAAAAATATAATAAATAAGTTTATTAATTATAATTATATTAATATTTTTTTTAATATTTATTAATTATTATTATTAATATTTTCAATTAAATTATATTAATTGAAAATATTAATAAATAAGTTTTCTGTTTGCAGTTTTATTTATCTTTGCAATTAAATAACTATAAGCGTTAAAAGGAACATTTAATCTTTTATTGTTGTTGTCTTTGAAATTTAATTCAAAAGGATAAGTATTATTAATAATTAATATTTATCAAATGTAATGAATAATGTGCCTTTTTTATTCCTGTGGAATTTATAAAGACCTTGAAGAATCCTCAAGGCCTTTATAAATTCCACAGGAATAAAATTCTGTTCAGGAGAAAATCTGTAGAAGAAAACAGGAATTCTGTTTTCTTAAATATAATTAAATATACTCAGAAGCCCTCTAGCAGTCAAAATATTTTATTCAGAAACGTTTTCAACGCTCTTGACATCTTCATCAGCTATATCTGTAGCTGACGAAGACGCCAAGAGCGTTGAAAACGTTTCTGAATAAAATCTTTTGACTGCTAGCGGGCTTCTGAGTATATTTAATTATAATTTTAAGTTATTGTGCAGTCTGTTTTGAACCTTTATTATTCTGTTTTCTTCTAAATTCCTAAAATAGTGTTATTTTAAGAATCATCATATCAGGAGCAATTTTTTTTTTTTAAACTTGATTTATATTATTCTTCAAAGATTTTTCTATATTTAAAAAAATTAATAGCATAACTTTTAAAAAATTTTTGCATAAAAGTTAAATTATAATATCAGTGTTAACTTTATAGATATATGATATTGCTACATAATTACATTTAAAATAACTGTTAACTATATTTTATCAAAATTATGTTATAAATGTAAAAATATTTTTAAAGAATTTTATTTTTTAATAATAAGAGTAAATTTTATAAATACACTATTTTTCAATATTAAAATAATTCAAACATAATTTTCTTTTAATTAAAATATTTAAGTATCATAAATTTAATATTTAAATTATTTATAGAAATTGATTCAGTTAATAATACTTAATTATTAAAATTAAATCAGGAAACTCATAATAATAATTGCAAATTGCAATATGATAGCATTACTTGTATATAATGATACTAATGATAGTTCATTATTATTAATATTGTTTAATGTAGTTCAATCTTGTTACAGTAATTTTATAATCATTTCTGCAAATTTACTAAATAAAATTGCAATTATATGGTATATATTAAATTATAATGATTGTTTAAAAAATATTTTAAATATCAAAATTTTTATATAAAATTAAATTTAAGTAAAATTGGGAGCATCTGTATATAATAAAAAATATACTATGTTTGTGATATATCTTGCTATATCTCACGATTAAATTTGACTTCCATAAAAATTTAGTTTATGCAAAAAATTAAAAAAAAAAAATTATTTAACTCAAGATATGATCTTAGAAAATGCTATTATTATCTAATATTTCTCTATATCTAATTTAACATAAATGTTGTTATTGAATTACTGGTTAATACTGTAAAAAAAGAAACTTAATTATAGTATTTTCTTTTTTTTAGAAAATATGATTACCAACACTATTAATAATAATAATGTTGCCGTGTTTATCTATTTTAGGTCCGTCTTTTAAATCGAATTACATTCAAAGCATGGGCAGAATTTGGTTTTCCTGTTAAAATTACTACTGATATGGTAGGTATTCTAAATTCAATATTTAAAGAAATAAAATTTATATTAATGTTTAATTTATTAAAAATTTTTCTAATTTGTATCAACATAAAATAATGAAAACTGAAATAACATTAAATATAAATGAACACTATTTTTTTCTTTTAATTATTCAGTTTTTTAATTAAGTTCAATAATGTTATATTTTCAAAAATTCTGTTTTTTAATATTAGAAATTTTATTTTATGAAATTCTCTCTTAGATAATTATACTTAATGCATTTAATTATTTTCATTTAATTTTATAAATATTAAGATTAATTAACAAAATAACTTCAGAAAGATCATAATAATATGATATTTATTAATATTATTATTATTATATAAAATAAATGAAAATTATGAAAAAAATAATTTATAAAAATTATTTTTTTCGTCTCTAAACACAAAATTATTTCTAATTACAACTTTGTTTTTATTTGTGCTGTATATTTTATTAATATATAATACTATAAAATGTACTATATCATATAAAAAAAATCATATTATAAATTCCAGGAATTTTCCCAAATCTTAATGCCATACTTATGTTCAACTACAATTATATATAAATTTATTTTGACAATACTAGTTGTAACAAATAGGCTAGATAAAATATCAGCTTTAAAATATTGATAAATTTATCAATACTTTATTGATTTTGATAATTTATTATTATATATTTTGATAATTTATTAATATTTTATTGATAAATATTAGTTTAACAATAAAATATTTTTTTATAATTAATTTTTATAAATTAATTATAAAAAAATATAATAATTAATTTGATAATTAATTATAAAATTAATTATCAAATTTATTTTTTTCATAATTAATAATTATAAAAATTATTTTAAAATTTAATAAGTGATATATATTTTTTTATATATATTCCTATGAGCTTAGTGTTTTTAATTATATCAAATAAATGTATATAGATAATTGCACAATATACTTAGAACAGTTTTTTTATGTTAACTATATAATTTTTACTTGGCTTAAATTTATTATAAATATATAAAATAAAATGTCTCTTCAGAAAAGGATCTGCATACAAGTTTATGGCAAATTTATTTTGTAAAAAGGAGATATATTTAGTTTCACTTACTAAAGATAATATGTTATCTTAATATGTTAAATGTACTGCAATCCAACTGATATTAATACATAAGTTACATAAATTGCTTATTCTCTATTTATATTTTAATGATCTAGATACTAATTGACTATGTTTAAATTGCATTTTATTATATATTTTATTGCTATCACATAGGAGAATATATATATATAATATGCATTAGAGGTTTATTACATTATAGTTAAAAAATAAATTTTTAAAAATATTTTTTCTTAAAATTAAAAATAAATTTCAGTTTTGTAAAAATTATTGTTAGGATATTAGTATAAATATAACTTAATTTTATAATATAAATAGTAATCACATTTAAAATGACTTACAATAAATAACATACAAATAAAATAGTTTTTATACATTATTTAACTTAGATAATTTAATATAAGGAACAGTTCAGACTAGTTTTTACCTAGCCTACTTGTTACAACTAGTATCGTCAAAATAAATTGATATATAATTGTAGTTGAACATAAGTATGGCATTAAAATTTGGGAAAATTCCTGGAATTTATAATATGATTTTTTTATATGATATAGTACATTTTATAGTATTATATATTAATAAAATATACATCACAAATAAAAACGAAGTTGTAATTTGAAATAATTTTGTGTTTAAAGATTTGATTTATTCATATGTGGATCAGTTTTACTTACAGAATTTTCATTGTGAATTATAGAGTGGAAAAAAGTCTGTATCCCTCAAACTAACTTGATAACTATCATAGATTTCAAAAACCTGTTAATGCCAACAAATAGGGAGTCATGGGTGGGCTACCTGATGGTGACCTTCAAATGACCTGATGATGGAAATGAGGACAGTTGCTAATCCTATCTCATAAATCATAACAGATAGGGGGAAAATTTCCAATTACAGCATTCAATTCTGAACACTTTAAAAAAAATTTCATCAAAATCAGATGAATAGTTTGCCCAAAAATGAAACACTTAGATCTACCATACATCAATTTCTTGAAGTGCACAAAATCAATTTGCTCAAAAACAGCAATTGATGAGGCCACAATAATTTTTATTATTGTAATAACAATAGAGAATCTTCAAGACTGCATCATTATTGTTTGTACAGAGATGACACTAAAGATTGACTGATACTAAGGCTATGAAGAACTCCATTCAACATCATTGATTAGTTTTAGCTTGATTAGGCTCTGTGCTTTAAATTTATTGATTTGGGGTATTATGTTTTGTTATGTACATGTCAGAAATAACTATCAACCCTTTTGCATGTAAAAATGTTTGTTTCATTTTTGGGCAAACTATTCATCTGATTTTGAAATTTTTTAAGTGTTTAAAATTGAATGCTGTACAAGTCTGTAATTGGAAATTTTTCCCTATCTGTTATGGTTTATGAGATAGACTTTGCAACTTGATCTCATTTGCATAATAGTCATTTGAAAGTCACCATCAGATAGCCCACCCATGACTTCCTGTTTTTTGGCATTAACAGATTTTTGAAATTATGATATTTACCAAGTTATTTGGAGGGATACAAAGTTTTCTTCCACTCTGTATATAGGTTTTTCATCTTAACTCATTTCGTGCATATAATTTTTTTTTATATTAGTTTTTGATATTAATTAAAATCTTCCTTAAACATTCTTAAAATATTTTTTTTCTTTCCTGACTTAAATTTTATGGTGTGTAGCCAAATTCATATTATACAGCGTGTTTCCAAGTCCACCGACAAACTTCCGGGGCAGGTTCTACTCATGAAATAGTTTGTCGGTGGACTTTGGAATCACCCTGTATAAATAATTAATTCTGGAATTTTTTATGTAAACAGACTTTTTGAAGAAGTCAACTTTTGTATATATACATAAACAAATTTATATACATATTTTTATATATGAATACTACATATATATATATAATGTATATAATATAATATTCTGCATTATTATTATTATGTGTTTATTGAATAGAAATGATGTATACTTAGAAAGTTTTATAATTTTGATTGGTGGGAGATTATTAATTTTTTTTAAATTTTTAAGTACTTCAATATTTTTAAATCTATTTTTATTTGTCATATTCTTTCAGGTAGTTTATAAGGAAAGAGCTTTATTATTAGAATCAAGTTCAGATTCAAGTTTTGAATCTCATAATAAATGTAAGAAAGTTTTTATAAATATTTCATGAGATGATAATTCTTAATTAAACTAATAGCAAATTGTTTTGTCTAAAGGAAATATTTTAAATAATTTAATTATATTTATAGATGAAATAATTACTGAACGACCTGTTAATGTCTCATTAAAGCCTCTTGATTGTAGTAAACCAGATAGGCATGGAGTAGGCACCATAAAATTTAGTTCAGATTGCCACTATTTAGCAATGATTAATGGTAAGTTTATCAAAGAATTTATCTTTAAATAATTAAAATATTAGTAAATTATATTTCTTAAAATTTTTAATATTATTTTTATATTCCAAGTAATGATAATTAAAGTATCCATATTCAACACAATCTTTGGATATATTTTGCATCTAAAATTCAACCAAACTTAATAGGAATACTCTTCAAAACATACTAGTATTCATAGTATTTTTGTGGGAAAAGTTCCAAAAATCATCAAAATAGCTTATTGCAGGCAATGAAAAAAGAATATTTACATGTGCCACAACTTTTGCAGGCAACTAATGAATTATAAAGGAAGATATGAAACATTTCATCTATTCTTGCAAATAGAGAAAGTATAATTGTTCTCACTGTAAAGAAGTTAACTCTGACTTATCCTATTATTTTATTATATTCTTTATTATTTTTCATTATTTTCAATATTATTTAACGTATTATATTTTAGTTTGAGTTAACTCACTTTTCACATTCTCCATCTCATCAGTTAAAAGTTACGAATCAGAAATCCGTCTCCCGAATGAATTGCCTCGGCTCTTGATGTCATCTAT